>WKFP01006756.1:0-63514 GCA_011057875.1 Pterocles orientalis
GGGGGGGGGCGGGGGAGGCGGGGGAAGAGGAGCTTTAAGCAATGGACTTTTCCAAAGTGTTTGCGGACATAACTGGAAAATGTAATGAAAATGCTGCCAGTCATCTCAATAGATGCAAAATCTCATATACTTCCAGAGAGATGGAGATGCTCCTGAGGGAAACCAGGAGAGCTTCACTGTGTTAGATAAGAAGTTTCCATTGGAAAGAAATTTCAGACTACACCATAATTTCATTAAACTCATTAGACTCCATGTTTGCTCCCAATCATTCTACTGTATCTGCTAATTACTACAAAATGAACCCTTTTTCTTCTGTTACACAGGAAAACGTGAAAACATTAAACACAAACCTCCTATGAGTAAAAGCACTTTAAGAATTTTGTAATGTGAAAACTTCCCTGAGGTGAAGACAACCAACCTCAGCAGTCAAAAAAATCAGTAGTAAAAGAGGTGCCTGTGTTATTTCACTCTCTTTACAAATTTTCTCTCAGATCTGTGGTGCAAGGCTGTTTCAAATCTTTGTTCAATATTCACTTTTCCAGTGTCTACAGGACACTTTGTCACCAACTGCAGAAACACTATCTTTTCTTGCATCTCTGTATATACTGAAACCAGGGACATGAGAGTCAAATAATATATAATTGCAGTACTTTGTATTAACTAAGAATCACGGAAATTTTAAGAGGCACTTTTTTTTTCTTTTTAAACTTGTCATATTAAATAAAAATCTGAATTTTAAAAGTCTGTTATGCACCTACATAAAATGATTGGGCTATCAATCTTTTACAGATTCACTGCTTCTGACACACATTTTTCTTTCACTTATCATTTGGAATTCACCAGCTGGTATATTTAGATTAGTCTTCTCTAAGTAACAAAGACAAGGATTAAACATCACAAAGAAATAGACCTTCCTCCATTACTGGTACGTTTTCCAAAACAAATATAAAAAACAGGGAAGGAAACAGATCATTTGTTGACCGCATCCAGCTCAAACAGTAGGAGTTGAGTGTGGTAAAATGGCAATGTAGAAACCTGCATAGAATAATTTTCAGAAGAGCAAGCAGATCACTAGGTATGTATCACACTCCTGACTTAAAAGATAGTTTTCTCTAAGCCCTGCTGACAGTTAGCCCAAGCTGCATTCATCAGTAAAGGAAGCCACGGCACATACTGCTTTTTATTCAGCTTCTGTAATCCTGTCTCAAGCCTTTGGTACACATCAAGAGGAGCACATTCATATGCCAGACTGACACATTGTACAGTAAAACATTGCACTGAACTGTCATTCTTCATACAAAAAAATGAAACACAAGATTTACCACTGCTGTCCTCAGTGAACTAGAACAGCAATCGTGACAGCAGCTGGTTAACTATTTTTGCTTAGCCATTATCTAATAAACTCACATAAAACCCATTCTGCACTTCTAAATTTTCATCACAATGGTGTTGAGTAAAATTGTGGACCAAACCAGGGCACCAGTATTTGATAGCTGAAAATGCCTGGCCAGATAAGTTATCAAGGGTCACAGAAGTTGTCAAAGATCACACAAAACTGTGGCATGTAATAAGCTATGTATTTGCTCTCTGACAACAGCACACAAACCAACTGCAAACTAACACGTTTTTGAGCTCAGACAGAAGCTGCTTGGCTACAAATGAACAACATGGCAAATGCACGTAGAGAGACCCATAGCATGCAATCATCCCTTGCCAATGGCAGTTTGCATGCCATCAGCTTAGTTTAAATTTTAATTAGATTTTACTGTAACAAATACCATAGATTGTGCTACAGCATGCATACATGAGTACTGCTGCCAAGACTTCTAATAAAATATTATATGTCTTCACAGTTTAGATAATCACAAATCTGCCCTTTTCTTTCAGCCAAAAACTATTAAACTTCAGAACAATAGGTTGGTTTAGGTTGGTGAAATAGTCAAGATAATTACAGAAACAGCTCATTTCTCTAACAGATGAAAAAAAGATACATTGAACATCCCTGAACCACAAAATTCTATTTATTATTTCTTAGAACATTTGCATAAATTCTGGAATGCAGCTTTATGATGCTATTTTTTTTATGACCATACCATTACATCCTCTTTCACACAGTGCTTTGAAACATGTTCATGTTTGACACTTGTGTGCTCTACATAGGATATTTATGGAAGATTTTGACTGCAAGTCATAAATTAATTAATAATGGCAGACTGTAACACCAAAAGTCAAAAACCAGCACCCACAAAATACTACCTCCTCAGAGAAGTTAATGACATCCCTTCACACAAGACACTAGCCTAACATAGATGATGTTTTTATCCTGAAAAAGATTGCTTAGAATACCTATGGGGTTTTTTATACATTTAGCTTCCTCAATGTGATGTTCAATATGATCCTCAATAGGATATCCTATACAGATATTCTGTATAGGATATCAGAATAAAAAAAGGAATTAATTTCGATGTGTTACCCAGTCATAAAACTGGACCTCATGCCTTTCCTTATGCCAAGGAGAAAATTTGTTTCAGATTCATATATCTGCATTGAAATAGTTTTATTTTGCAAATTTTCTTAAGTTCTCATTCTCCAAATGCCATAGAGATCCTTTATGTAAGGGCTATTATTTCCAGATAATATTGGCTCCTTTTAAGGCTCTGTTTCAAAGTACACATTTTTGACATCCACTAAATGCTAAAATGATATGCTCTTCCTCCAGAAAATTGTTTAAGAAAATTTACATCTAGTTGCAAGCTGTCATAGAACAACTGCTTGATGCAACTTACGTCAACATGAAGGATATTTTGTATGCTAATGAGAAGGGGGTTTTTTTTCAATATATTCAGTTATAAATGGAAGATGACATCACAATACAAAACACTGATGAACTGGTTAAACAAATAGTTCTAAGCTTAAAGACTAACATTTGTTCAAATACAAAAATTTATTTTATTGAAGAATGTAGCAAAAGAGGTTCTGGTTTTTGTTTTGGTTTGGCTATTTCTATTCATCATATTACAACTTTTCTGGAGCTGAGTTAATGTCTCAGGTGAGGTGAAACTCTATATACCTTCCTGACCAAAAGACAAAAGCAAAGGAACTAGACCTTCCTACATGTTCTTGAGCTGAAGCCACCAGTAAAACCATCCTATGACACCCTGGAGCCAAAGAAAAGATGACAGTGGTACCCAAACTGAAGCAATATTGAAAGAAATGGTCTTCTATCTTCTAAGAAGTCTTGAACTAGTAGCATATATATTTATCTAAACATCAACATTTCTGCATTATAACTAAAAACTCAGGACAGTTGTGAGATGGAGTTTCTAAAAGCACAGGAGAATTTGTTTATCAACAGATTTTACTTACTTCAAGAAAACTGTTAAAATGCTAGCACATCGTCCTGTCCCAGACCAGATTGTTCAGGTTATGTTTCCTGAAAGAGAGATGTGAATTGACCTTGTTAAAAGGCAAAAAACTGTGGAATTTAATTTGAAAGCAAGTGTGTTAGTATCAGTTGTTTAGTTGTTCAGTATGAGACTCTGAGGAGCTGTTTTTAAGCAACTAAGTTTAAATACTTTTGTTAGGTTTGCAGCCTGTAATTAAGATCACTACCTTCTCCCACTGACGCAATTTATTACTGATAGAAGTGGATTCACTACCACTTAAATAGAAATTCTTTTGCCAACCCATAAGCTGATTTAGTTACCCTTAATATATTTCTACAGAATAGAGCACAGCTTGGTCTTATTTTACTTTAGTGAGAGCATTCCTTCTGACACACACGTTTTGCACTGATACGAACAGGAACATTTTAGCATTTGTCAGCTATGCTTTGCGGAGATGATTAATAACCTTTACAAACACACTTGGAGCTCATAGATGTCTGCACAGATCAGCTTTTCTTTAGCAGGATGGAAAACACTAAGAATTACCCAGTAAAAAGATGTGAAGCATTGACTGGATAAAAAGAGATTACTGCAATCATGTAAGAATAATTAGACGAGAATACAATAAAACTTGAATGTCATACAAACAGTTTTTGTGACTATATTTAGCAAAAAAGAAAGCCAAGAATCCTCCACTTTTTCCTGCAAGAGTTCCCATTATTCCTGACCCAATGTTAACAGCCTTTTAAGGGTACTCATAACTTTGATATCAAAACCCAGATGCAAAAAGCCAAGTTAAAAAAAATTGTGAGATTCACTGTTTTACAGTTAGCTGTGGAACTTGACGACAACTGAAATTTAGGATTTACAGAAAAAATTCTTAAAATAAAATATCCACAATATAAACCCTCAGTGTTTTCAGATCTACTCATTTAGGATTCACTAAGTAAACGGAGGACAAAATTTTCTTCCAGCTTCCACCAAATCTAAATTAAGACAGCTGAAATTAAACTGAACGACAGAATTGTAACAATGGCATAAATGACAAAAGGGTGCTAATTTTATTGCCTACAGCTTTCAGAAATCTGTAGACAGTACAAGAAAAAACGAATGTGTGAAAACCCTTGCATAATCCTTCATTTTCCCACCAGCCGAGGGTGCAACCTTGACAGTGCTCTGAGGGGTGAGCTGTGCATCATCTGTTACTTCGGCACTTTAGAAAAACCATACATCTTGAAACATGCAAAATCTCAGGTGCTGTTGATTAAAACAGATAACTGTTCTGTTCAGATCTCTGTGGGAATCAAAACATACATTTCTCTAAGAAGGTTAACTCTAAGCAAATAACTCACAAGCTGGGTGAAGGTAGCATAAGGGTTAAGAAAAAGTTTAACAGCCATGTTATATTTGAGCAATCATTGTAATGCCAGTGCTCTGGGCAATGACAATCTGTTAGCTCTTTTCTAAACCCAGCACAAGCATTTGTAATGCAAATGTTATCCCACTGAATATATGGCACTGTTTCTACACCCATTCATACCGGGGAGGGGAGGGGAAGAACCATGTGGTCCCATCCTCCCCCTGCAGCAGACTGCTCCCTTTAGCTCTTGTTTACTTCCATGCGTTTTCTCTAATCTAGTTTTAAATGTCATTAAGCACAGAGATCGTTGTTCAGAACTTGTCTCTCCTCTCCAGCATATAGCAGGTGGATGTATTCAGCGAATAGGCTCAATTCCCCTCTCACATGGTTTTTAATATGGTTTTATTGAGCCTCAGTGGTGGCACCCTGAGCTTAGCACTCTATAAACAATCTACTTCTTTAGAAAACAGGAACAAGAATAATGGTCAAGTGTTTTGAGAAATTTATGGCTCTATTTACTTGAAATCTGTACACTTGGTAAAGTACTTTGAAAAACTGAGAAAGGCTCAAGATTAAGGAACAGTATGAAGGAAAATGATTCCTGTTTGATGTTGTCATTCAGTTAGCTGCAGGAAATGTAAAGGTAAATAATACACACACAACCTTTTGTGTGCATCACCACCCTATAGCACTGGTTTACAACCATTTTTTGTTTGGAAGCTACCTTAAGAATTTTACCGCAGAAGTGGAATACCTGCCAAACCAATTTAAGTCCCCTGCTGAGCTTACTTTTCTGACTGACTTTTTCATGGATCTGTTTGAAACAGGCCTTAAGTTTGTTGAGGGCTCTGTAGGACAAATTAGAAGCTGTTACATAAGAATATCTAGGGTTTTTTTCTGACAAAATCAATCCAGTGACAGCTCACTATGTAAGTGAAAGATTTTTTTTTTCTAGCTTCCCATTGCCCTTGATTATAATAAAAAAACAAACCTGACAGGAATAAAAAAAATGTTAATTAGCAGAGAGAATTATACGAAAAACAAAGTAGATTAGCAGCATTCAACAGTTTAATCAAGATCTGATGACCAAAATCACAAACACAAAACTGAATTTTCAACTTAATTTTCCTTTCCTTCACATGCACGTATGAAAACTAGGAACTCACCAAATGTTCAAAGAGACAGACAAATTCTGACAAGGTAGACACCTCTGTCAGAGCAGTAGGTATGATACGGAATTACAGGGTTTTTTTGGCACAAGTGCTGAGACACAGTAGAGTTCATGGCTTCTCACCTCTAGATTTACAGAGAAAAGCACATAGCAAGAACCAACGTGACTGAAAAGCTGCACTGCAGCAAGGTACCATGACACACATGCTAACTGAAGGACACATGAGAAGAAGGTGCTAAATGGTCTGCACAGAGGGTGAACTTTAGTATAGTTAAAATGCCTAGAAAAAGACATGAAGAGAGGCACAGGGAGCAAAGAATAGGCAAGAAAGATAGAAAACTGCTTATGCCCAATTATAATGTTCCATTGCAGAAGAAATTCCCATGTCAATTTCTGTATTTTTTGATTTGTAAAGCAGCAGGACCTCACAATCACATTGAATTATTATGGACTCATTGGACTGAGCACTGCTTAAATAAAAAATAAAAGTTACGAAAATTTAAGTTTTACCCGATTAACTTATGCTGCTACTGAATTATGTTGTTTTATTTCTATCCCCATTTATTTACTTATTCAAGAAACCACTGCTTCTAAAGATGAAGACAGAAAGCATGAAGACATATGAACACATTTTTAGCAGTATCTAGCACCAGAGCTATTAACAAAATCTGAAGTATTTAACAGTTAAACTGACATAAACTTCTAATATCTACATAATTAAAGCAGCCAAAGATCTTTGTTTTCCCTTCAAAACAGGAATTAGCAAATATCTACCATCATACCATAGGACTGAACAGCTATCTGTGTTGATACAGTAAATGAACAACCTAAACACAGACACATTTTCTGTGACTGAACATCACCTGTGCCAATACATTCATGTGCCTAAATTGAGGAGATTATTCTGAAAATCCAACACTTCATGTAAAGGGCTTCAATGATTAAGTGAAGTTCTATTTCTCAAATTCTCTCACTTACAACCAATGACCCACAGAAATCATCTTGGTTTTGTTCAAACTGACCCCCAAGTACCCGAGTAATTAAGAATCAGTACACTTCACCTATCTGGCTATAAAAGAGAGATCCTGAAAACAAAATCAAAACAGTGAACTTCCCTTCTAGAACACGGGTCAGAGCAAGACATTTAACTTTGTACTTTATAGAGTAAAATAGTTGTACTGTCAAAAACCACCTCAGAGGAAAAGCAATTTTAGGATTGATGTAATGTAGCAACTTCCCTTATTGTATTCCTAAATGTAGAAAACAACAACATTTTGAATAGAAACAAACAAAAAAAATTACTAATATTTAAAAACAGATTTCATATTTCTTTCCCGTAGTTAATTATTTAAATACATTACCATGATATTTTAAGGAGGAGGGGGGAAGAGGATACAATTGCATTTAGCATAATAATGAACTCAGAAGGGAAGTCCTACTGAAGGACTAACTCTCCTTAATGCCCTTATTCTCCCTTCATTATGCCATCGAGGTCCCATGACAACAACATTAATTTGACACGGCTGAGTTATGACCCACTGTTTCTTGCACAACTCAAGAAGCCCAAGGCGGAGTTTTCTACTTTGGGTATTGGGGCCAGAAAGACCATGCAAAAAAACAGTGCAGTAGAAGGAACAATTAAACTACAGGTTGTTTTGCTGTAAGCAGTTAACCAGCTGTGTCTAATAAATTATTTGATTATACAACATCCTATAGTTTTGACATCAATTGTAACCATGCATAAAACTAACATTTAGTGATTTTGTATATTTGCTTGTGTGATTATAACATTAATTCCTCCTGGCACTCATTAGTGCACCCTGGTAATCCAGCACTGTTGGGTTTTCCACACAAACAGTCAGCATGTTCACAGCATCTCAAAACCATCGACTAATAAAATACAACAATCCTAAGAAGGAAGTGGGAAATAATTGCTATTCCTATTTGCTGATGAGAAACAGACTTAATGAAATTCACAGACAGAGCAGAAGTGAATAAGAGTGAAACTGAGGCACATATATACCATGTGTGTGTATATATACAATGGACATACACATATGCAAGCACACATAACAAAATTCAGTAGAGAAATCCAAGAAAACTCCTAACTAAAAGCCTGATATATATATATATATATTTATTTCTTTATAGGTAGAATACCATGCCAATATACACACACTGTTTCCAGCACCTGCACTGCTTTGCTCAGTGGCTCTCCCGTCACTTCCACATACACTGCTTCAACCTTGGGAGCTGTAGGTATGGGCATCACGTTTTCCAGTCCCACACTGACTCTGTATTACCCCCTCTTCTCACAAAAGAAAGGGGAATTTGCTCAGATAAGGAACTAGATTATAAGGTCTTGCACAAACTTGAATTCAAAAAACACTGTGAAACAGACTTCACAACCACTGCAAGCCCCCCTTGACCATGTCTATTTCCTAAAAAATGTTGGTATGCGAGTCCCTTCATACAGTAGAGCCATCTTCTTATGTGACCCCAAAGAATGACAGGCAGCTGTAACTGTTCTTTAGTTAAAAGTTTCAGTCCACTAGTGAGGATCCAGAAACGGTCAAAATGAGTTGGAGTACCATCACACGTAACAAAACAGTGAAGCAAGCATGTCTCAAAAAAAATCAGATAGCAATTCATAAACTATTAAATGGAATATTATGAATAACAAATAGATGAATGTAAAGTCAATTCTCCATGGATAATACACATACAAAAATGCAAATTTTTCAGGCTAAATTATTCACAATGAATGAGTCAATCAGCCCTATTCCCTCACAGACCACTATTTCTGGAAGCTATTTATAAGTGAGACCAAATTGGTGTGCTTGTATCATCTATTTCTGTACAAAAGGAAAGTACATGATAATCCTCTTTCTGTTCCCTTTATTAAGGCATTCCATGAACATGAATGACAACAACAAACACAAGAATGAGCTGTAACTGATACTGCAGTCAGAGCTAAATCACCAATTGCTGGATTTGGCTAAGACCACAAATTTCAGTAGTTCTGACCTGGCACTTGCTAAGTTGGATCTTTTGTTATTAAGTGATGTAGTCAGCAGAACTCTGAACAAAACAGCCCATTTCAGAATTCTGTCACCAGCATATAAATTACCCTCTTGTAAAGGGACTATCCTAAAACCAAAATATCTGTAATTCCTAGGAGCAGTTGCAATCAGAAACTGCTATTGCAAAAAATCCATACATAACACAGAACTGCTATTCCCCAACTTCCTAGCCAGCTGTATTTCCCACAACCACAGAATCCCCTCCTGCTTGCTGGACTTGGCTCTCCAGGGCATCAGAGAGAAAAAGACAGTTGAGTTTCTGTGTTTCTCTGCCACACAGAGCATGATTTCATCCTATTATGGTTCACTGCATATTATACAAAATAACAAAAAAAACACAAGCCCTCGTTCTCAGCAGAATAGCCATACCTCCGATGCATTTCCAAAAAAGAAAGTCCTGATAAAAGGACTTTTCCTGCTGAGAGAAGGATCATGTAGTTGCATACTGGCAAGCAGTTCAGAAGAACTTTGCTGAACTGGGACATCAAAACTACCTGTGGTTCATGCTCCCCCTCTAATATTGGGCCAAAATGCTAACTGTCGCACACACATTTCTGGCAGCTATAGACAGACCAGAATCAAGGAGTACGCCAGCTTAGTGATACTATTTTACAAGCAGACAGTTGCTAAATCAGTCACTTCAACAACTTGATACAAATTGGGAAAAAACAGAGCCACCACAGAGACACATTTTTTAAGATAAAATTTAAAGGTTAAGCCAGACAAGTCCCCTGCATAGGGGTCTAATTAGATACAAGGGCTCATCTCAGAAGAATAGATGTTGTAAGAGCAAAGGAGAGGCTGCTCAACATCTCTTCCGTCAGTGACAGCCTAGTCTCCCAGAAGGCTACAGACGCTTGCATGTGGATCCTGGCTACCTCATTTAGCAATGAAACATCCCAATTAACTTATAAAGGGATTATCCATATGAATTCTCACTGAAATTAATGTGGCCAAATATCTTTCCTGGCTTTGTAGAACTGAATCCTCATTTACATGTGGCAGAGATCTCCCCCACTGCCCCATCCCTGGAAATGGCATGTGTTTTACCCTAGCTGTATAAAGTGACGAGGGCATCAAAGAGTTAAGAAATAAATTGTTACGCATTAGGTAAAAATAGAGTTTGAACTAATCTAAAATAAAGGGAATGCCTTTTTAAACAGTGAAAACAACATTGGTCTAATTTTTTCAATACTGATTCACACACAGACAACAAAGAGAACCTAGACTCCACTAAAATCAAATGACATTCAAAATTGCTTCCAGAGTTGGTGCTGAAAACAAAGCACACACAAGGGTCTACTATGCTGCACTCTTGCAAGGCATAAACAGGGTCTGCAGTAAACTGCCTGATGCTGTCTGCTGGTCATAAAGCTAAGAAAAAAAGGGCCATTTTTTATAGCACTTTAGGGCCCAATGTAATATAAAATATATCTGGCTTTCTGGCAGTATATGCTTTGGGAGCAGATTCTATTGACTTTGAGTTTTATGTACACCTTTGCCATACAGGAATTGAATATATTTTTTGTTGGAGTGGACCATTAGGCAGCTACAGCTATCCTCAAAGGACAGTAAGTGACAAGCATTCTGAACCCCAGTGAAAACATAAATTATCAACAAAAAGATCAAGATGAGAAATCCTTGATTTGACATTGCCAGTGTTGAGATTTTTTAAATTCCTTCTATACTTGAAACATTAACTTTTCTAAAAATATTAAAATTACATTCATGTGGATGAAAGAATACCATCACAACTCCACTAAATAGATATTTGCTTCTTCTCACAGCTATCAAAAGACTAAATAATGAATGTTTTAAAACATTTTTAGAAAAAAATTATATTAAAGTACTTCCACTTTATCAAACTTATAAAAAAAATCCCCTTCATAATTATAATTACAAAAATGCTAAAAAAGGAAAAACCAGAATTGCATATATTAAGGATGTACCCTTTCCTTTTCATAAGGCTCTGTCTTTGGTTTCCTCTCTTTCTATTCTATTTCTGAAGAGCCTCATTCATTGGTACAAAACCTCCACTGTCCCACTTATTCTGATAATTTAGAGCTCTGCTTCTCTACTCCAGACTTCTTTCTATTTGGATTGAAATGCCAATCTCTTTGTCCACCATTAGCTTATGGGCATTGAGGTCCATAGGATAGTGTTTCCAATCTTTCACCTACACAGTGCTTCCAGACTTCTCCCTTTCCTCATCAATATGATCACCACCACCTTCACCTCCATTATTAAGGGTGGTCAGCTGAGTGTCATCTCTAGATGCTCATCAGTTTATCTTTATAAAAATCCTACCACTTCCTCTTGCAGAGCAGCTCTGTGAGACCAGTCTGATCTGTTGAGCCACGAGGCTGAAGCTTTAGACCAGAAAGACAGTCGTTACTGTGGTGCAAGATCAGTGCAACAGCTTTCTTCATGTCTCTGGTGAATCCAAGAGAGGTGGTGGATCTTTCAAAATGTTTTGCAAAAGGCCATCTTCTTAGTTAATTACATGTATCACATTGTCATTGTCATTGCCTCCTTCCAATTGGCTCCATCAGTTACTGACCACAAACAGTCTCTATTCAAGGCCTTCCCTGGCCTATCCCAATCTCTGTACCACCTCAGATTCACAGTCCACATTGACTCCTTCTTTCAGCTCTCATTAACTCCAGCATTTAGCAACCAGTGGTTAATTTTGCCTCCAACAACCATCTTTTGTCTTCTTCTTACCTACTCATCACTGTTGGAAGGACTTCTTCACAAATTGACACAAAGGTCTTTCTTCAAATGCTTAACATCTTTTTACCTTGACATTTATGCTCAGACAGTATGTGAGGAAACTTCTGGTTTCCTTGCACTGTCCAGTCTGTTGATGTCTACATATTATTTCTTATTGTATTGGGGGATGGAGTGATTTTTCTTCACTTTTATAGCATTCCTAGCCCAAAGCAGTCATGTTCTTAGACAATAATGTAACAAAACCTATGAACAATAATAACCCTGACCTGAATTTCCTAGGTTTGTAATACATTATTTTAGAACAACTACTTGAAGCGTGTTTTACTTGAAAAAAAAAAATGTACAATGTTCTCAAATCTGAACCTATTTAGCACAGGTCTCGATGTCTTAAATCCTGATATGTAGTGAATTCCAGCTACATGAAATATAACAACTATAGCATTAATGCAGCATTTTGCTTGGACAACATATGCTAAATTTTATTTAAGATAAACACAGGAAGTACAAACAATAAGACCACTACCAAAAAGGTCTTCTTTTTAGGAAAACAGATTTGGGTTAAAGGCAAATTATTTGAAAACAAGTTACTGAGGCAATAATCAATCAAAATTACTACTATCAGCTATAAACATACAGGACCCTCTAACCACCCAGGGTAATAAGTCTTGAATATTATTGCTGGGAATTCCCTCAAAGCCCAAATCATTTTTAGCTTGCAAAGCTCTCTAATTTATTTTCCATGGTTGGGAGGAATCTGCTGCTAAACTAAAAATACAGTTTTACCCCCCATTATCTCTGCACATAAAGAGTCACAGAGCTTCAGGCTAGAATTAACATGAGATAGGCTATTATGACTGTAAGAACACTTAGCAGTCCCTGTTGACTTTGCGGTTTGTAATAATAAATATCCTCCCCATAATCTCTTGCTTTTTTCTAAACTTGATGCCTTGAGGAGTTCTTGAAGCTTGTGATAAAATGCTAACAGTATTTACCTATTTTGTTGCTAGCCTGGATTTCCTTTTCTCCTTGGGCAAAGTCATTTAAAGATATTATATTGGCAAGCAAAAGCTTTAAAAAATATAACCCCTGATTTCATGAATGCCCTACAGAAATATAATGTCCTACTGTACTTGAAAACTGAAGCAAAACTAAATCTGCTTGTGCAAAGTAATGGCACTATGTTATAATGAAGTGTTTACTCTTTCACCAAGGAAGAACCTTGTAATAAGATGTGAATGTTATAAAAGATGTAGTCTGCAACTCAACAGTATCTCATTATCACCAATCAAGGTAATAATTAAAACCAGATTTCCATAAGGAGGGGTTAGGCATTTAGAGGCATTATGAAGTCCTGAACTTCATGCACATACTAAATGGTGCACAGTACTTACACTTTATTAAGATGCTGAAAGTGACTGAAACTAAGACATAATCTTGATTATTTGCAAATATGTCAATGAGAGAAAAAAATAAGATGAAGACAACATCCTTTAAATGTTCAGAGTTGCAGTTCACAAAAAGCTCTTCAGCAAACTCTACAGTAACACCTGACAGTTAAGATACTACAATTTTTCTTTAACTCATTCTTGCCATTTTATACTTACTCAGAAGAAGTCTGTCAAGTGAGTTCACTGGATTATCAGGCAACTTCATTTATTTTGGCATTAGTCTTACCTCACAGGAATTCACTACTGCCATTATTTGTAGACAGTTAAATTGTTTTCCCTTAAGAAAAAAGAAAATCTATCTCATAATTTGACTTTCAGTGTTTCTAAGGGTCATTTCATACCTGTGTATCAGCTAGATGTAACTGCCCCTTTCCTCCTATGAATGAGGTATTTTTCAGTTCTTGTGAGCTTTCCACAAAAGCTGCTGGAAAGCTGTCTAATCTACAAGGTGACAGTGAGATCCACTGTATAAAGCAGTTTTTTGCATCTGTACACATAAATAAGTGATTTAATTTTGAACAAAGTAGAGAAAATTAATTTCAGAACCATGGTAGCATAGGAAACCCCCAGGACCTTTCCACTGCACCACTTCCACTGCTCTTCTTCATCCTCTTTATCCTCACCTCTAGGGTCTTCTTCATTTGTTCCTATTGTTTCTAACTCTTTACTCTTCATCACAAATTTCCACACACACCTGTTGTGATGACCACTGATCCTCCCCTGCCCATTTCCACTCCATCTTCTCCCCAGAGTCTCACCTTCTATGCCCATCGGGTGCATTGCCATCACCTCTCCAGCCCAGAGAGCACACTCTTAATTTCCAGCTACTGTTACTAATGAATGCAATCAGACAGAACATCACGACATGCACACAGACTTCAGTGGAGGCATATATTTAAACACAGCCATAATGTTCAGCCTGTGTCACAGCAGATTCTTACTCAGGAAAGAAATTCAGGTGTTGAGCTGAATGCAACTTGAGCTTCTACATGGTCTGCTACTCTCTCCCTGCCTTTTCCTTTCTGTCCCCTTCTAACTCAGCCTACCTTCGTGTGACAAAGTATAAGGTCACACAGCCTGTACAGAAGGATATCAAAAACGCTTACACCTGTAAGTGCTGTGTCATTTAGTTTCAGTGGAGCTCCTCCAGGATAAAGTAAAGCGTTAGCAAGTCCTTGCAGGATTCGGAAGATGGCCAGTCACTGAGGCTCCAAAACCACTTCTCCTCAACTTCTCCTTATTTTACATGTCAAGTGCTGTGCATTTCATATTACCAAACATTTATACAGGTCTTTGATCATTTATCTCGTTCAGGGTCCTGTAATTTTCAACTTACCCACTTCATTCTTTACTACATTTGGCCGCATTTAATTTCCTTATATCTGCAGATGAGAAACTAGACAGGCCCAGAATAGATCAAATGGAGTACTGAATTTGGGTCATTATCCACAAAGCATCCCAAGACAGTCTGCCTTAGCTTGTCAGCTAAAGTTCACTTGCAATGTTTCCCTCACCCTAGAAAGGGAGATAAAGAAGACTAAAATCTTTCATTAGACCAGCTGATATAGCCAGAAATCTTGAAAAGATTTAAAGCATAACCTTGAGAGTTTCTTCAAGACTCATATGGCTGAAAACTCACATTGTTTTTTTCCTGCAAGTGCACCAGAAAAGTATTTTTGCAAATCAGTCACTATCTCTACTGTTCTAAAGGACAATACCTGAAAGAGATGATTTTCAACAGACTCTTCAATAGCAGCCCTTTAATCTGAGTACTCGAACATGTTTAGCTTTAAGCAGACAGAACCTAGTCACCTGGCTTAAATTAACAATATACTTAAATACTCCAGTGGACCAATGCTAGAGTAGCTTATATGTATTTAAAAACAACCAACTACCACCTATTTCTAAGTACAACTCTGAAACAAAAACCAGCTTTCCTACAATTAATCTGCTTATTTTACTGAAATTAACTTTTCATACTTTGATTTGAAGGTCCTCAATTTCAAATTAATAGAGGATATTGTATCATCCTTCAGAACCAGTTTTTTGCATCCCACTTTACTCAACATCCAACATACGGAAAATACACAGTCCTTGCTTTTGTTTGCTACTGATATTTGTATAAGGAAAGGCTATTTACTCCATATGGTTGAGTTTTAAAATTTGCCTATAGCATAAAGGACTAAGATACTGGGTTTATATTTTGATTTGCAAATAGATCCTATAACAGGACATTGAGAATCTGAAAGAAACACTGAAGTTTAAACATTGTTCTTTTAAAAGACAAATTCAAGAGCTTCTCTTGTCCTATCATTACTACCCAAAAGATTCAAATCAAGAATACTATAGCATCCCAGCATTCAGGCTTGCAGCACAAAAAAAAGTAAGTCTTGGCAAGCAATAGCTCAGTCATACCTTATTACTTGCAATCACGAAGCCTATTATGGGCATCTTTGTACACCTCATCACAAGTAAATATTCATGAAGAAATGCTGTGTAAAAATGCTTTCCTGGTCTCATATCCAATTCGCATACTTTAAGCGTACCCCACAGTTAAGATGCCTGGCCTTAAGGAAAGTGGGGAACTGAATCTCAGTTCAAGTGCTCTCCTCCCCTTCACCTGTGCATTTTCAGAGCCAGGATTTCAGTGTTGCTTGCTAACTCATCTCTGACCGGTCTGACCTAACAGGCAGTACAGACACAGAGCAATAAACTTGTAAAGGGTCTCTTATTTAACTTACCTCATAGTGAATTGCTAAACTTACAGAGTATCTATGTAATCACACAGTTTGGATTTTAGTCTAGCACAAATGGTGAAGAATTTAACACTAAAAGGCCATGTGAAGAACAATGAAAACTTGCTATTTCCAACAAAATGAGCACTGCCATAAAATCAAGAAATACTGACACCAAACAGATAGTTTGTACCTACCTATGTTCACATACATCTTTACACTATTATTATAATACTCTGATGGATTGTTTTCCATGCAAGGTTATAGAAGTGTGGTTTATTAGGGTACTGCCACCATAAACTTACAATTCTTCCTCAGGTTAAATTTATATCTAGCTATCAAAATGCAGGCCTACATTACAGTCACTTGGTTTTTCTTGCAAATTAACATAAAACCCCCAACACAATAAAATAAGTAAAGGTATATCTAACCAGTACTCAAACCAATAGGTCTGTATTTTCTATTTTAGCTCATTTTTTATTTTCTAAGGCCATGATGGGTACATAAGTAATTGCCAATGACGACACCACAGCTACATTACAACTTGCCTTATTAAAAATTAAGGACTGTAATTAAACCTTGAAAACCAAGAAAATCACTATTCCTTTCTCCGTACTTCTCACAGCTTGTGCACCCCGGCAGCGGCCCTCCCCAGACAAAGGCTCATCTCAGAACGTAAACGCACGATCCGCTCCCGAGGCGCGGCAGGGGCCCGGGACAGGGGATCACCGCTGGGAACTCCTTAGCAAGACCCCACGGCGTGCTGGCGAGCGCTGCCGGGGCGCGGAGCTCGCCCTGCGACACGCGTGCCACAGGCAGGCACCCGCCGGAGCCCGCGCCCCTCCCGCTGCCCACGCGCGGGGCGAACGAGGCGGTGAACCCGAGGAGCACCCCATTACTGAGCTTAATTATTTTTTAATAATTAAAGATACGGGAAGAAACCTAAACCCGGGCTTCCCCGCGCCTCCCCCAGCCGGGTCCCAGCCTCGTCCCACCCGCCTCCCGTTCTATCGTCACCCCGGGACGGTCCCTGAGCGCCCCCCCTGCGCCTCGGGGTCACCCCACCCACGCGCGGAGAGAAGCCCGCCGGAGACCCGCTGCCGCTGCCCCGCCCCGGGCAGTGCCTCCCCCGGGGGCAGAGCCCCCCGCCGCCCCTCCGCTGCCATCAGCCCCGGCGGAGACCACAGCCCCGCCGCCGCCGCAGGGTAGAGGCGGGACCAGCGCGGGGGCAGCGCCACGGCCCGGCCCGGCCCGGCCCGGCCCTATCCCGCCCCTCGCCGGCGGGGAGGCGGAGCCGGGCGGGTGTGCGCGGCCCGGCGGCTTCCTGGTCACCTGAGGAGTAGGCAGGAGCCCGCTGAGGCGGCGTGGGGGTCTGGCTGCCGCCATGGCCTCGCTCTTCAAGAAGAAGACCGTGGATGGTGAGTGGGGAGCGGGGCCGCCGGCGCACGGGGGAGAGCCCCGCCGACCTGCTCGCAGCCTGGCGGCGGTTGTCCCCAACCCGCGTACGGTCCCGGGCGCGGAGCTGGCCCCGGCCTGGGCTCGGGGGGAGCGGCAGCCCGGGAGCGGTGGCGGCGCCGGCGGCGCGGCCTCGCGCCCTGTGCCCCGGCGGAGCGGGAAGCCGTGGGGAGCCGAGGAGGCCACAGCCCACGCGGGGTGACTCACCGGCGGCGCCCGGGCCAGGCGACAGGGACAGCGGGGTGGGGGGTTCCCGGGGCGTCGGGCCCTGTGGGGCGAGGTGTGGGAAGCGGGCCCTGGTGGTCCCGATCTGAGGGTGAGGGAGGAGGAGGAACGCGTCTTGCTGGCAGCGAAGGAACCGGACGGACCCGCGAGGAGTTGCCGTGGCGGAGCGCGGAGAGGCACGCGAGCGGCGCGGGACTGCGGCGGGAGGCGGCGGCTGAGCAGGGCCGCAGGCTCCGGGAGCCGCTGCCGGGCTGCGCAAAGCGCCGGGAGGTGTCCAGCCGCCACCGCTCGCCGCCCTGGGCTTAAACAAGTTGCTTTTGTAGTCAGTCTGTCGACAAAACGCTTAAACTTCTGCAGAAATAACGATCTCCAAAATAAAGCCAGAAAAGACCGCTTACCTGCCAGCAGTCCTGTGGGTGATGGTTGGCCCAGGCGTGGCTGTGGGGCAGAGGCTGGCCAGGGCTTGCTGGGAGCCCCCAGCTGTCTGTCTGGCGTATTGGGTGCCCTCTGTCAAAATTAGGTGGGTCCTTGATCAAAAATGGCTCGCCAAAAATGATGCTGTGTGTCAACCAATTGTGTGTCACCAGGGGAGAATGTGTATTTTTCCCACTTGTCTCTTCCCATTTTTGGTGCAACACCCGAGAGAGGAGGAAGGAGGAGACGGCATTAAGCTTCCCTGACCAAGGCAGATTGTAGGAGCCAGGTCAAGCCCTGCTGGGTGTCTCTTGTCCAACCTGTTTTGAGGAATGGAGGTGCTTCCTCCTTATCCCGGCGTGTGAGGCGGTGGCATGACACATGAAGTGGTTATCAGCAAATGCCATCTCAGGAGTACCCTGTTGGCTTCTGTCTGCTGGAGTAAAGCTATGAACTTGCATCAGTTATCACAGAGAAACAAGAACCAAGTTCTCATCTTGGCCTTCACTTGCAAGAAGAAATGAAAGTGCCTGTAACTGCAGATAGTTGCTGCTTTCAGTTTATTGCATCATGCTCACCCTTCTTGTCTCCTGACCTAAGTACAGGTCTTGTTTCTTTTTTCATCTTGAAGTTCCTGCTTCTCAAGCTTTATACTGTAAAGGAATTTTGTTAATAGTCATTGTCATTATAAAAGACAGTCCCGTTTTTTGCTATTAAGCTTTTTTTTCATTTTTGCAAGTGTAGCTGTGCAAGTAATATACATTTGTCTATCTTCAAAATTGCTTGCCTGTAGCATTGTTTTCAGGATAATTTTCACTGCTGCTGCTTTGCTGGTGTGATGAACGCAGTGTTATGTTCTGTGTCATCTTTCAGCTCTTTGTTATTGTCCTTTGAAAAGTCCACATCTCTTGAAGATTTGTTTTGTGTAGTTCTCAGAGCAGTAGTAGCACTGTAAAAACAGGTCTCTTTTTCACAGAGTTTGTTTGGAATATGTATTTGTCCAAAAACAGTTGGTGGGAGGGGGTAGCATATATGCCCTCTTTAAAATGCCACTGAAGGTTTGGGGTTTTTCTGATTCGAACCTCTTAAGGCTGAAATAATTTCAGCCATGGACGTTTTACACTATTTCTGATCATGGGAATGAAGAATGCTGCTTTCTGTTTATAGAAGAATTGTCACAAATCTTAGAAAAATGAAAGGAATGGCTGTGGTCTCTACAATTTATCCTTCAAACCTTTATTTCTGTTAGTTTGTATTTATTCTTATGTGCTTCAAACTTTGTAAATACAATAGCAATGCCCTGCCATGATTTTACTTCCAAGGGTTAGGAGAAAGAGCTCTAAAAAAAGTTTGTTACAGTCTATTCCTTTTAAACTCCCACCCAAAGTTTATGTAGTGTTGTACAGATTACATACAGCAGGGTAGATGAGTCTCTTCCTAAAAGTGCTAACTTCTTTCCTCTATAAAGCTCAGAGGATGGTGAGTCAGATGCAGACATCTCTACCTTTGCCCAGGTGGATCACACCCAAGTACATGCTGTAAATTTTAACAAAAGTTAATTGCAACTAGCATGATTGATGCCTGTACTGTAAATAATATTTGGTTTTAATAATCGGATGTTACTGGTAAATAATTTTAGTAGTAGAATGGACAAAAATCCTATGAAGGATGTTTCATCTGACAGTGTTGGAGCTTCTGCTGGCTACATCAGTTGCCAGGAAACTTAAGTTTCCTATAAAGGCCTCCACATTCATCCCTAAATATTGTTAGGCATCTGATAATTGGAAAAGTTTGAACGCTATTGCTTTATAATCTGACTTGAAGTTGGGCTGTACGGATCTGATACATTTGTGGAGGAGGGTAGTCTCTGTCAAACCAGAGTAAGGACAGAGAAGAGCAGGATCTAAGACTTGTGTCTAGAAGTATCTTCGTGGTTTTCGTGGACTTGGAAACTCCTTAACTCCTCTGAGATCCCATGTAAAAGGTTTCTTCATCTGCTGCAGTTAGCCCTGATTTGTTCAAAAGGCGTGGGCTCACAGTGAAGATGTTATTGGTGAGTTAGAGTTGAAACTTGCAGAAAAGTGTCTTACTGTGTGGTTAAGGCCTGTGTGATGGTGCAAAGAAACATACTAGGTAAAATAGCCTTTTTCTTACTTGATATGGCCTATGCTGTTAGAAGATAATCATGTTGTATACACAAAATTGTATTTTGCTAATATTTCATTTATTTGAAATGCTGACAATTCTTGAATAGCTGATAGTTCATTCTGAACAAAGGGAAGCTGTTGAACATGGTACATGGCTGCAGAGTGCTTAGCAGACGAGATGTTTATGGAGTATTGAATACTTTTCCCAGGTGTAAATATTTTCTTTCCAGATATAATAAAGGAGCAAAATCGAGAGTTAAGAGGTACGCAGAGGGCTATAACCAGAGATAGAGCAGCACTTGAAAAACAGGAAAAACAACTGGTAAGTAGAGCAGGGAACTTTATTTTACTCTTTAAAGTAAACACACACCCCCAGTATCACAGAAAACTTGCAAAGTGCTAAAGATACAACTCAATGTATAATAATTGAGCACTGAAAATTTGTCTTCCTCCTTTTGACTTTTCAGTTATTAAAACTGTGTCAGAAAACAATCTACTATCTAGAAGTGATTTCCAGTCTTTAACATAGGAAAAACCTGAAACAATGTGTTTAGATTAAATAACCACACTCATTTTTCTCTTCCATTGCTAGCATTCTCTATCCTTCAGAAGTCTTTTTTCCAATGGGCTTGTAAATCACCAGTCTTGTGGTGAAAAAAGTGAAAGAAGTGTCAGTGCTATCATATGTTATTATGACTCTCCAGTGAGAGAGAGTACTTGAAAAACCATAAGGTATCATGAATGCCCCATAGAGTTATTTTCATTCATATTGAACTTCCCCAAAACTAGCTAATTATAGTAAAACTATCTGCCTAAATTAAGTTCTATTTAAAACTTAGTTTGTGTAAGCTATCAAGCGTTCAGTGAATGGATGCTGCACCTGGGTGGCAGTATAATTGAATAAATGAATGTGGCAGATGGTGGGGTTTGATGCATGAAGACATGCCCAGACTCTGGGAAAAGCTGTGTGAATCTAGCCACTTTTTCAGTAGCTCCTGAGGTGGTGTTTCATGGCAGCAGGTTGTATGAATACCAAGAGCTGGGAATAGTAAACTAAAAGAGGTCAGAGAAATTGTTTCTGGAAGTCTTGAACATGTAAGATGTAATAGGTTACTCATAATAATGCATTTTGATATGAAAGATTCCGACTCTGGTAATAACCTTAATTTTCATGAATACTCAGATTGTTTTGATTACTTCCTATAGTAAATTGTTTCAGAAATGTTGGATTTCAGAGGAAACGAAGAAAGAAGTGAAATATGTCTTTCAAAAGGTTAAAATTTGCTTTTTAGCATGAGAGAATCAATGAACAATAAATATTAATTTCCAGAGTCAGATCAGGTGAAAAAGGAGCAAGGGCCTGTCAGGCAATCTCAGAACATTTTGTTATGTACTTTCTTCAGAAAGACTTTTTTTTCCTTATGAAGTACTGCTCTGAGAAAATCCAGTTATAGTGATTTGATGTATAAAAATACCTCAAAGTATGCAGACAGTTCTGTTTCAGTTCAGTAACCTCATATGACTATATGAATTTTGATTTTTTTTCCAGAAGAACATAACTGACTTGAATAAGCTTACCCAAACCTCTCAAATGCAAATAATGCTCTTTACCCAAATTCTTCTTAATTAAGAATAAAATCATCTATGTATAGGGTTTGATTTCTGCAGCTGGTTGATCTGCAGTGATGTAGCAATGGTTGGTGTAGGTTTGTGTTTTGCTTTGAAAATCAGGTTGTAAATGCTACTTGGGTATTTCAGTGAGAAAATCCCTATTTTTCAAATGTTTGCTGTTAAAACTAGTGTGTGAACTAATCCCTCCTATCCTTCACAATACTTAAGGTATGAAAAAAGAAGGTAGTATTCTAGGCGTGCCATAGAAATTTGTTCTTGTGGTCTCTGTGAGCTACTTACAAAGAGGACAGTTTTACATATATTTCAGGCCTCTAATGTCTGAAAAGTCTCGTGCTCCTTATTTGCTGATCTGTACTTTCTTGGATTAAAAATAGTATGTATGACATAGCCTCTCAGAGATTATGGATTTACAGAGAAGATCTTGTCCCAGTGACATCTTTATAGTAAACTTAACTGTGACCTTTCCTAGTGGTAAAGCTAAAGCAGTGAGTCAGTTTACACTTGCCTTTAAACATGACTGTTTTGCATGTCCTGCTGACCAGCATTTACCTTTTCACAGCAACATATCTTTTTATAAATGCAATTTTCTGGACTACCAGTGCCCATAAAGTGAAGCAACTGTAGCAGATATATTCTCCTGAAGAATCACATTTGAAAGCTGTTCTTTAAAGGCTGCTTTTACTTAATGGTAAAAATCAAAACGTACAGTTGGACATATACAAAAAACTGAGATAATATGGCAAGCCCTCCTTAAAAAAGCTGAAAAGGAAAAATCAGTTGAAAAGTTTACATTACCAAGTCACAAACTAGAAAGCATGGTTTGAAAAATCCCAGCTGACAAAATAATTTGTGCCAAACATTTTCCTGGTATCTCTGGGCTAAATAGCTTGCTGTTTCTCCTTGAATTGATAGACTGGGTTTTTTTGTAAACCTGAAGTGTCTTTCTTGAGGTTTAAGCATATATTGTTGTAGACAAACATACCGCTTTTATTACGTATGTGCACAGTTAAGTCCAGATAAATTATGGAGGCAGACAGCCTATAATTATTGCTCGTCTAACTATCTGCTTCTTCCCCAAAAAGGTTATGAGATTCTCTTGAGGATGAAAATGTATTAAAACCCCCCCCCATGAACTCCCTGTTTCTTCTGTGGGCAGTGTGGCTTGATTACTGATGAATGCAAGAAATGAAAGATGATTAGAGTCATGGCACTGATAGTTGTCTGATCATAATAATTTCTTCACTTTTGGGGTTTTTTTTGAAGTGTTACTCCCTAGCCAGATATGGAATTGAATGTGCATGTATAAGTGAATGTGACATGCAGAAGTTGAAGCCTTTTAGGGAACTGTGTGCTATCATACTATAATTCAGTTTTGTTGTGTTTTTTTCTTCTGGTCAAATCATAACAGCGTTGTATTTATTCTACTGAGTAGTCTTGATGGAAAACAAGGAAGACTTTCTGTAACTTTATATGTCTTAAAAAAAAAAGAGGATAGTTAACTTTTGGTATTTAATTATTAATGTTAAGCCTTAATTATAGTCTTTGTTTGAATGAAAATTCTGTAGAATTTCTCTTATACCTTTTTTAACAGGAACTGGAAATAAAGAAAATGGCTAAGACTGGTAACAAAGAGGCCTGTAAAGTCCTAGCAAAACAGCTTATACAACTGCGGAAGCAGAAAAATCGAACATATGCTGTTAGCTCTAAAGTCACTTCTATGTCAACTCAAACAAAGGTCATGAACTCTCAGATGAAGATGGCAGGAGCTATGTCAACTACAGCAAAAGTAAGGTGTTGCAAAAAATTCTTTTACGTTAAAATGCAGTATATGGTTGCAAAAGTTCACGGAATCATTGAATGGTTAGAGCTGGAAGGGACCTTAAAGATAATCTAGTTCCAACCCCCATGCCATGGGCAGGGACACCTTCGACCAGACCAAGTTGCTCAAAGCCTCATCCAGCCTGGCCTTGAACACCTCCAGGGATGGGGCATCACCAACTTGTCTGGGCAACCTGTTCCAGTGCCTCACCACTCTCATAGTGAAAAAAAAAAAAAAGTCTTCCTTATGTCTAATCTAAATCTGCCCTCTTTCATCTTAAAGCCATTACCCCTTGTCCTGTCACTACTCTCCCTGATGCAGAGTGCCTCCCCATCTCTCCTGTAGGCCCCCTTTAAGTACTGGAAGGCTGCCAGAAGGTCTCCCTGGAGCCTTCTCTTCTCCAGGCTGAACAACCCCAACTCTTTCAGCCTGTCTTCATATGGGAGGTGTTCCAGTTAAGTTGTGTTATTTTATATAAGATAATTGACAGGATAAAACTTAATGCTTAATACCCCAAATGGTGTTGAGGATACAGTGGGGAAATGTAATTAGATTCATATTATGAAATTTTTATCTAGTCAACCCAGCCAGTTAGCACCTAACTAAGCATATTTTCTTGGGCTAGACATCTGTCAAATATTTGCATAATAAAAACAAATTTTAATAACAGTGGAAGAACTCTTTCAGTACATCAAAAAAACCCAAACCATGCCTCTACAGTGTCTTGCCTGTAAGTCTTGTCACAAGCAGTTTTTATTGGGAGAAAGTAGGGCAGGGTTTGTATAGAAATCAAGGCAGTGTGTCACAGTAGCTTTATGGCTTGTACAAAAAGTAGGTTATTGCTTCAGATCTTATGTTCCTAAGGAAATCTAATCTGGAGTTCCTTGTCATTCTCTCTGCGCTCTGAGGGAGACAGTGTTGCATTGAGTTTTCTCACAAATCTCATAAGAGTCTGAAAAAATCCCAGTTATCGAAGTTAATTGTGAACTTTCCCCTACTTCCTTGTAGATAGGAATAGATAGGGAGTTTGCTTTCGGCGAGGAGGATTGTTCAGCCTGAGGCGAAGGGAACAGAATTAGTGTGCATCATTGTAGACAGGTTGTGCTTTTGTCACAGTCCAAGTTAGTTCCAGTTATGTGCCAGTTAAACACAGTAATGCAGTGCAACTCAGTGCAGAAAGTAATTACTACTAAAGCTTTGCTGTCAGATACATTTTAGAAGCAGAAGCAGTATGTTGGCAAATATCAGCCATTCAGGGATGCAAAGTTGTGTCTCTGTAGCAAATTTTCCATCCTCTGTGAGTAACCCGCAAAGGGGGGGTTGTCTGACTGTAAAACCGATCAAGTGAAACATTTTACTCAGTGTTCCTACAACAGTGTTGCATGTGAACAAGTTGGTCTTCTTAATTATTACATGGTTCACTTGTTCTTATCTATGAGACATCTTGGATTAAATTTCTCAAAACCAAGGTGTCACTAGACCAATTAAGAAGGTTGTCAGTAGAAAAAACAAAAATAGTAACAAAATAAATTAACAAGCATCCAGAAAAGTGATGGTTTTTGAAACACAGAAGGTACTTCTATGGACTAGTTCGTTTAACATTATTGGAGAGGAAGGTGTTAAACTCTTTTGGTCACTTTCAAGTGTGTATTTTGCCTTATCAAGGTGGGAAGCTTAAAAAAGTATTCAGTTGTTCATTTTGAAGCTTATAAACTAGTCTTGATCTCATGCAACGATCAGTGAAAAATACATGCAATCAGTTGCCTCAACAAGCAAAACAAATAAGTGAATGTGAAGCTTTCAAAGTATTTTCTATATACTTGTAGCATTTATGGCACTAATTTTGCACATAGGTAACTATTAACTGAACTCTGTTTCTTTTAATCATGCATCTGACCCTTATTTTCTGAAGGTATATAAACTCTACATCAGTTTACTGCAAGTATTTTGTGTTCCTCCACAACTCTTCTAAAAGAATTCTAAAGAACCAAAACCCTCTAAGTCCAGAACAACTTTTTGAATTTGAATAATGTGACTATGAACGCAGTCTTTGAAATTCAAGTAACATTAGTCTTTTAGTAGCTACTATGAATAAAGTTAACTGTTCCAGCTGAAACCAGGACAGAAGCATAATACATATCACTTTAAACAAACTCAGGCATGAAGGCAGAAGAGCTTCTACAAAGCCAGTAGCAGCTGTAGTAGCCTGATAGCATTCCTTTTAATTAACCAACTCTTTTATCTTCTTTTACGTTTGAATTGCTCATGGGTTTTGACATCCCATGAGTGATGCAGTACCTTGCTTCTTAGGAAAGAGGACAATATTAAATGCCATTACCTGCAAAGGCAGCACTGCATACTTACAGTAAAACAAGTATAGTTTATTACACTGTGACAAAAATGTGTCTGCCCATTGCAAAGGTTCACTCCAAGCTAATATGTACTTCCTGAACACTTCGATATTTGCTTCTCAGAGGAAAGTAATTTTTCCATTAAATTATAACAAAGAAACAACTACAATTTAATGCCTGTCCTCTAGTGGTGCTTCAAATAAGTGTACCTTACTGAATAAAAAACCTGCAGCCATTTACTTTAAAGTGTATAGCCTGCAAATTAGGAAATATTGTCCCATTCTTTTCGTTTAGATCAGGCAGATTTTTCCTAATACAAGGTCAGAAGGGTCATAGTGCAAGAAAAATGCATACATTTAGAAGCATATCTATTAGATAGCAATATTTCTTACTAGGTGCGAGGTGTAAAGAGACAAGGACAGTGAAATTTGGACTGAATATTTTTTTCATTAAAAAAGTCTTATTCTTCTTTAATGTATATGTCGGTCTTTACTAATGTCTCATTGTATGATTAAGGATTTTTTTCAATATTAATAGACAATGCAAGCCGTTAATAAGAAAATGGACCCACAAAAGACGCTACAAACTATGCAGAATTTCCAGAAGGAAAACATGAAGATGGAAATGACTGAAGAAATGAGTAAGTTATGCACTGCAGGGAACAGCTAGCTGCAGCCCACAGTGCTCTTGAAGGTGTAGAACCAGTCTAGAAATACTGATGCATGAGGTTTTATTTCTACAATTCATGAGGATGACAGCAAAAATGAAGAGCAAACAAAGCAATGCATATCTGAGCAGGGAGGCTACCTTTGGCTTTTCCGTAGCTCTAGATACGTAAATCCATTTCTTCTTACCTTCATTCAAAAGACTTATTATACTTCTAGAAAGAACATACTGGAAGGGAAGGAGATTTGAGACCAGTTCAAAACTCTGTTGGCAAAACTGGTAGGGGCACTTGGAATAGTTGCCCATACTGTAGCTGATAGTTCTGCGTGTACTTTTTATTTCTGGATGCTTAAAAAGCTGAGTTTAATTTAGAGATTATTGATCATCTGAGCTTTATGTACATGGTGGCACAGGATGTTTTTTTTCTCCTTTGTTATTTTAAGCCGTTAACTTCTTGGGGGGTGGCAAGTTTATTTTTCCTGATTGCATCAGTCCACTGTCGACTAAATAATAGCAAACTTAATGCTGTTGCTATCACAGCCTCCTTCCTATCCTGATCCCTGCCACTGTGTTGGCCATAGTAAGCAGCACGGACTCAAAACAGTATTGTTGAGCAAGATGTGAACACCTCAACTGTGCAGAACTGTATTGTTGCAATTCAGAAATTAGTTGAGTAATTGACAATTTTGTAACTTATTTGGAGGAGGAAGAGGAGAGGGATTTTTATGGAATGATGGGAGATGTTTTTAAAAAATGTTAAAATATAGTAGGGTGGAAAATAGAGCAACTGAAGTGTTTTGGTGAAACCAAGCATTTTTATAAAAGCAGTCATGCCTTACCCTGTTGTTGCTCTAGCTGTGCTCACAGGCTTTGCAAGGCAGAGATAAGAAAGCCTCTCCTATATATATATATGTATATAAACACATTTTTTTAAATTTCTTTTAAGTTAATGATACTCTGGATGATATTTTTGATGCTTCTGATGAAGAGGAAGAAAGCCAGGATATTGTTAATCAAGTACTTGATGAGATAGGAATTGAAATCTCTGGAAAGGTATGGCTATTTTTTACCTATTTCATGTCCTTCTTTCCCTTCACTCCCTCTCTTTAAACAGTTTATTCTAGCAGCCTTTATTTTACAGTCCTATTCTGGAAGTCAGCTTGTCATAATATGTATTATTTTGACTGAAGAAAACTTCTGTCTTCTTCTAGATGGCCAAAGCTCCATCAGCTGCCAGAGGCTTACCATCTGCATCGACATCAAAAGCTGCTACCATATCAGATGAAGAGATTGAACGACAGCTTAAAGCTTTGGGGGTTGATTAGCTTGATGGCAATTCACAGTCTGCCTTCTAATTTTTCAGTGGCAGGCAGATGTAAAAAGTGCAAATGCTGTTTCAATTCAACTGCTGTCTAGGAAAACTCTGACGCTTCAGAAATGACAACTTGCAATTGGTACTAGGGGAAGGAAAAGGGGAGGATATTTTGAATCAATTTAGAGGGAGAAGTACACTTGGTATGTCCTTTGCATGGAGTCGTTCTGAGCACTTGACCAGCCAGGGATGTAGTTCTAATGATAAATTCATTTACACCTGAACCTGAATTCTGTCCTCTGAATTCAAAGTTTTCTTCTGTCTCAATTCCTTATCTATCTTTAAAATTGGCTGTTCTGTGGCTGGTGGTGATACCTCCTAGGACAGCACCTAAATAATGTATATAATTTTTTATAAAACTATTGCTATGGAAGAATTCTTAGTGCGTCATCTTAGCACAAGTGAAACTTCACCTTTGCTCTTAGTTGGCAACTATTTTCTTTTGATGAGATACAGGCTTGAAAATCTAGCAAATTTAGGCAGAAAGAAAAAGCATTTTACATATTTCTTTCAAGTTTCTTTCAAACAACTTTTGAGTTGATTAAATAATAGCTGGTTATTCTTTTTACTGAAAGGGAAGGATACCGTCCTTGTGCAGTTAATTTTAATGGAAGAGGATTTAAATTTGTTAGTGAACTTTGTAGCATGAAAGGCACTGATTGAACTCTATTGTACTGTAACGTAGCTGGTTTCAACAGAATTACTGTGCCTTTATGTATATAAATCTTGTACTTTTGTGGTTTTTTTCAGAATGAATCTTTGAAATGTAAACTGTAATTAAGAGAGGTTTCCAGAACACTATGGCAAGAGCAATGTGTACACTCAATGGGACTCAGTGCTGAAGTTCAGAAATGCAGTTTGCGCACTTGCAAAAAGGACATTTTCCTGAAACTCTATTTGTATATATTTTACAGTATTTCTTAATGGAAGGTATCTGTGCATAATTGTATTGTTTACTAAGATGCAATTGATCACATTGATAAGCTAAATCTAAATTTTGGTTTTGAGAAACAATTTTGAATTATACATGATAATTACTTGTCTAAGCACTGTAATAAAAGTGTTCTGGCTCCATGGAGACTTTTCTGTGGTTTCTGAACTGCATCAGTATTATTCTAGCCTTAAATGGAATGCATTGGGCTAATGAGATGAGAACTGTTGATAGTTTAAACACATGACAAAGTCTGAGAGTGCAGTTCCCAGTTATGTCTCCCCAGATGATACGAAGTTCCTCAGCCCTTATTCTGCTGGAAATTATTTGTCCCAAGGTCTTGCTGAATTAGTGGGGCTGTTCATTGACCAGAAACAACAAAATCATCTTGGCTTTAAAAAGAGAAAAGCAAAATACCTCACAGAGTGAGACTAAGATAACTGTGGGAGGACAAACTTCATGAAGAGACTTTGCTGCTAGAGAAAGTGTAGCGGGAAACCATAACCTCTATGACTCTACTGTTGTCACACCATCTGCCTTTTAGGATTGAAGTGAGCGGAGAGAGGAAAAACAAGTGAACCTTCACCTGGTTTTTGGCATAGAGGTGTTCTTTCTGGAGGAAGTAATGGACAAACTATGAATCTGTGAGGTAGTGGGTAGGAGTGTGTAAGTTTATATATTGCATATATCTGATATGAGGTGAATATTCTTTTTTTTTACAGGTTATTTTGTAAAAATCTAATAAAAGACTTTTTATTCCATAATGACTTTGTCCTCTGTAGGGTTAGTCTTACACATCTTAGTGGGCGTTCTTTGGACTTCTGCTAGCTCTGATAAATTTTCCTTTGACCTGAGCTATAAAGCAGCATAATATTTGTTATAGTTGCTTGTGGGCCTTTGACTTAATCAAGTCTTTACTGAATGTTGTGTTTAAGTTTGCTTTCTCTTCTGTCTGTAGCGGAGTGCCCAAGTGCTACTCTTAGGCATTGAAGGAGAAACCATGATATGAAATTGTCTAGGTATAAAGTGTTGCTGATTGATTGTATTTTAGTTGAACACCAAGGCTTGTGTCCTTTCTGAGTGAAGGATGCACTTTATGCTTTCGATGACTGTCAGAAGTTGGCGTAATTCTGAGTTCTTTCCTCTTTCTGTGGGGTTTTCAATGAACAGTAATAATGGCATTGCTTTTTGGCCTCAGTAAGTCTGCTGAACTAGAGCTACTGTCAATGTCTATCCCATCTTTCTGTTAATCTTTCAGTAGCAGAGTAAGAAGTGTTGTAGTTTTGCAGGCTTGCTTCTATTTCATTTATAGTTAATATGTTGTAGCTGTCTATAACAGATTTGAATCCCCTACTTAGAAACAAATTCCTTTTAAATCACTCTTAGCAGAGTCAAAAAAACAAAACCACCCACTCAAATCTTAAACTCCTTTATCCTTGCTGACACCTTAATAGCAGCTGAATCTTAAAGTCCTCCATCCAAGAGCAATGCAAGTGTGCATGCACCTAAGAATGGCCCTACTGGGGCAGACCAAGGTCCATTTCACCCAGAATCCTGCTCCATACATGCCCATAAACAATGCTCTGGAAAATATGAGAACAAGATAAACATAGGTAATGCTTCCTCCACTAATACTCTTCCAACCTCTTAACTATTATTTTCAATTTAGAGCGCTTCCAGAGCCATATGTAAACTTCTCTGTGTACAACAGCTTTGAGTGGCTTTCTCATCTGTGAACTTGTCCATACAAGTAAACTTTTGGCACCCACTTTTTTTAGTGGAGGAGTTTCACAGATCTAATCCCTACCACATTAAGAACCACTGCTTTTATTTTTTTCTTAAGCTTCTTTGCAACTTCTCATGTTTACTCCTAGGTCTTACATGAGGTAAGACTGTGAACAGCCTGCCTCCATCCAGCCTGTCGATACAGTTCACAATTCAGTAGACCTCTATAGCATTTGATACACACACGTTAAATCTAGAAGAGAGACAGTAGCTTAACCATTTATCTTACCTTTGATCATCGGCTTTACCTGTGTAGTGGCCTTTTCTAGGTCTGCTTATCCCTCAGACAAGAGGGACAGATGCTACACAGTACTTCAGAAACAGGTGAACCGCAGATTTAAAAATCATAATGTAATTTTGTCCTGTATTCTATTTTAACACTCTACCTAAAGTTACAATGGGAAAAGTAAGAGCAACATTAAAAAAAAAACCAAACCCAAACAAACCACTGGATAAGCATCTCAAAGAAAAATAGTGCAGCCCATGTTAGTCAAATAGCCAACTAAACTCTTACTTGCAGGTTTATAAAGTTACCTCTCAGAAGTCTTATCTAGGTTTTTTTCCAATGGAGAGCAACTGATGGCAATTACCCCATGAGTAAGTTGTTCCTACAGAATGGCCACCTTCTCCAAGTCTAATGGCTGCAGCTGTAGCACATCAAATTGATTTCACACAGCTTTTTCTCTTTAAACAGTTCTGTTCTAATTTGTTAGTAATTTCTGTAGCAACAGCTAGATGTGTTTAAATAATGGCTGCTTCCTCCACGTAGCCTTCTGTCATTTGTTTGCAAGAAAATGGCATTATATGTCACCTTTCATTTTATTTTGCGATGCTTCTGCAATTAGCCTTCACTTGTAAGACTTTTTGTAGGACTAGAAATCACAATGTTATGGTAAGTCTGCTCTTCAATTAACTAATAGTTAATGAATGTGCTAAAATAAATAAGCACATCAGCATGATACACAGCTGAAAAAGTGAAAAAAAAACATTAACTGGAATACCAAATGTATAAGAATACTTTATTGGATAGGGGGGTTGGGAAGTATAGGCTTGTAACATTTCTAGGAAGCCTTTTATAATTAAAATAACTTAGAATGTAAATAAATTTTATATGTATCAGATAGTTTCAACATACATAACATGAGATCACATAACATCAAAGGTACACAACTGCGTGCCACCAGCTTCGCTGAGTGCTAATCTTCTCAACTGTGTTTATCTTTCATCCTTTTGGACAGCTCATGAGCTGTCAATGGACACGTGGTGAATAAAGGCTAAGGCTTGGTCTTTCTCTGCTGTAGTAGATGAGCTGTGCTAGTGATGAGAACAACCTGAAGAGAGTACACAGCACAATTTCTCCCCTTTGAGTTATTAAATTGAAGATGTCTTCTAAATTAAGGTTATAGCAAATGCATTCATCCGTATTTTTTTCTTTTTTAAATCAGGGAGCCTAATTTCCATAGCTGAATATGCCTATGGTCACTGTAATAGGTGTCAGAGATAATTTAATGTACACTAGAGAGAGAGCACTTAACTTGTACACACTGCTTCTAAGCGGTCTTGATCATTAAACTCCTTTAGCATTCTATGGGCCTATTATCTAGACATTTTCTAAATCATCAAGTCTGTTCATGGAAAAATAAAATTTATCTGGCCATTACTACTTGTGTGTACTCAATTTCAGTCCTGGGAAAACAGTCAAAAATACATATATAGTAATGGGCTGTTCTAATAACAATGAGCAGGGCTAATGAGATGGCTGGATAATCTATCCCTGGTGAGTACTGTGGTCATTAATTCAGTTTCTCAGTGCCTGGCTTTCTGACAGGTGGAGCTCTGGCCCCGCTCCCTGCTTCTTTCCTCCTCCCCCCGATTATCTCTCTAGGCTGGAGGATGATAAGTAAGGGATTATTTTCAGTTAGTGGGGTCTTAGTGGGAACATACAATGCAATAAATGCTTTGTGTGGATACTTATTTCAGGGTGGACGTACCTTCATTTTTTCTTTTTTTTTAGCTTAACGGACTATCTCTGGTGTAAGTATGTCCACACGTTAGTTCAATCAGAAAAAAAATACAATGCAGAGAAAGCCCGAAGTAATAAAAACCCTGATAATTCACTATTTTTTTCCCCCTCAAGTCACAAAGTCTTAAGGTAAATTGTGTCCCAATTTTTATAGCTCAGCTTATCCAAATCAAACTTTAAGGCATGTAATAAATTAGCAAGAATTATTTTTGACAACAAGAATTAAAAAAAGTCACTTCTACTTGGCACACGTTTAAGGCAGTCAAGTGTTAAAGGGAGACAGGTCACACAGTACAAACAGTGTTGACACTTCCGTACTGGTAAGCTTCCTATACTGTAAATAACGACAGGGGTTATGGCACATTTCTCCTGGTTTTGTCCTGAACTTACCCAAGGAATTTACCTGAAATGATTCACTCAGGTGTGCAGCTGTTGTGAGTGAGTAGCTGAGTTTGAGCCACCCTTTGGAAAGGGACGTCTCCGGTTACCGTTCCTCTACCTGGCTCTCAGATCTAGTGGCAGTCCCACAAGACGCAATGGGTATCCCACCCTTGGCTGTACCTGGATATGCAACAGCATCACCACTGCTTGTTTAAGGTCGCTTATTTACCTTCTCTTCTTCAAAGTTCTAGTTTCTCACTGATATTTAGCGTTCATCACTGGCGATGGGACCCTGCCATGTGCCTGATGGCTTAAGATCTCGCAAAGGTAAGCACAGTTAGCGAGTTGGGGGGCTGTAAAGCACATACATGGACATGCAGGGGCAAGATAACTTTTAATACTATAGCTGCTGGTACCAAGCTCTGTAACTTTCTTCACATACAAGACAGACGCTTTGTTTCCTGATGCTTAGGGTAGCTACATAGAGGTCACCATTAATCATTAAATGTACTGCAGACGCAAGAAAGGCACATCACAGAGAATCTGCAAGTACTTGGGCAATTTGGAAAGTATTTCTATTTGAATAATGTGTAAAAGGTTCCTTGCAGTTAAGCAGAGACCTCCAACTCTTTGAATATCTGCAGTAGCATTTATTTTGTTTCCAAACTTTTACATTAAAAATGGGTCTTCCACTACATCTGAAGCTGGCTAGCTTCTAAGAGAAACAAGTGTTTCACTGTTTGTTGGGTTTTTTTTTTTCTTAAAACAATATACTATTTACAATATTTACAAATAGCAAAACAGCAATCCAGATCCATACATGGAGAAGCTTTACCGGCATTCATGATGATCCTTGATAATAGAACTAAAGGCATTCTGATGTAAGCTCGTCTTCACTCTTTTTTCCCTTTGTCTTCTGTTGCAAAACCAAACTCTCACAACTTCTTTCTCGAGATTGAGCCCCTCAGCCATCCTCATAATTTCCTGAGAAGAAGGCTTACTTTGTTCTCCAAAGTGCCTCTCTAGGGCTTCTTTGGCAGCAATACTGGATAAAGGGATAAAATTTTACCTTTAAAAACTTTTCTGACACATTCAGGCTTTCACCACTAGCTCAGGAGAAAGGTCAAGTAAGAGCACTGAAGGCAGTGACTTGGTTTGTTTTCCTTTTTTTCTGTGTAAAGGAAACCCACGTAGCTTAAAGTACACTGCAAAGTACACTGAACAGCATCACGTCATGCAGATTTCAGCCCAGAGTATTTTAAAGGCAAAACTAACATCAAGTTTGGTACAATTTCAGTGGTAATAATGAAATATTTATGCTTCTCTAGGAGGTACAGCTACTGACTGGACATGAATGGAACCACAGGAATTGGAACAAGCCTGAGCACCCGTTCTGCCCCAGTCACAGCAGTGTCAGCGTCAACAGTGTCAGCAAATGCACGTTACCCGGCATTCCCTGTTTGTGTCAAATCGCTTGCACTTACAAATGGGAAGAGCTCCATCACTTACAATTTGGGAAATGCTGTATGTTGTATCAAATTCTGCATCGCATTTTGTTACAGAGGGGGCACTAGTGTATTCCTAGAAATCACAGAGATTATGGCAAACTGTTTTAGCAATCATCACATTTTTACAAGTCTGCCTTAGTCTATTCCTCAGAGTCAGCAGCGACCAAAGTCGAGTGGTTCAATAAACAAAATAAGTTGACCGTTATCTTTCCTTATTGTCAGATAGAATTTGTTTCCCATTCACGTTACACAAAGTATCTGCAACATGCTTCTGTGCCACCAGGATGCATCCAAGAACTCGCTTCAGCAGTAGCTGTAATTTATTTGGGCACAAGAGGGCACTTCATGCATTGTTCTGGACATCAGGTGCAGGTATTTCTGTTACAGAACTATATGAAATATCTGCTGGACTTCTAGTTATTTCATTATTACATGTGTAATATATTGTTGGTTTTTAATTTACAGGTCAATTTTGCAATATTTACTACTGATATCAAAACTACCCAATTAATAGGATAGTGTTCTGCACACACAGAGGTACAGAAACATAAATACTGACTAACAGCTTCTTAGGCTTTGATCAAAGTATAAAATAAAATAGCTTCCACAAATTCAAATTAAATAGCTTTTGCTTGGGGTGTGACTAATCTAATTTAGTTTGTGGGAATTTTTGTTGTACATCTAGTTTGCCTTCAAACGTCCACTAAGCATTTCTAAGAGTGAGGCTGCAGTTCAGATAAAGTCCATCTCCCTGCTTAGTTTCAGGTCTTCAAACTGAGGTCCTATACGCCTTCAAAAGAACAATTAATGTTTTCTTACTGTATGGGATTTGATCCTGAACTTCCCCTCAGTAGCAGGTTGTGCACTTGACAACCTGCTATATTGGATAATCCCAGTGCAGTGGGGTTAGATGTAAAAGCCCAAATAATTAAAAAATGCTTAATATAAGTACTAGTTTTCTCAACAGCTGTTACAAAACAACACCAAACCCCACAGTGCTGGATGAACAGCCTTCAATAGGTTCCACTAGGCTGGGGAAAACACCTGGGACAGGAATGCTCTCAACTCACAGCTCTCATGCAGGCCATACTGCACAAACTGGGCAAAGTCTTGGCACTGCCGCTCAAGTCCTTACTGGCTTGTAGAGAAGCTGAGAGGAGAAACTGGCACCCCAAGAGTAAAACACCATCCCTTGTGAGGTGCTTGATGAGCAAATGAGCTATGAAGTATCTCCCATCCAAAATTCACTCCTAACTGAGAAGCATCCCCTCAGAGGAGTGCCTGATTCAGAATTCAGAGAGAAGTCACATCTTCATTTTATTCCATATATCAAAAGCACTATGACTGGTGAGATGCATCCCAGAGTCCTGAGGGAACTGGCTGATGTAGTTGCCAAGCCCCTCTCTGTGATATTTGAAAAGTCGTGGCAGTCAGGTGAAGTACTTGGTGACTGGAAAAAGGCAAACGGTGCACCCATTTTTTTAAAAGGGTAGAAAGGAGGACCCTGGGAACTACTGACCTGTCAGCCTCACACCTGTGCCTGGCAAGATCATGGAGCAGATCCTCCTAGAAGCTATGCTAAGGCACATGGAGGACAGGGAGGTGATTTGAGACACCCAGCACAGGCTCAGTAAGGGCAATTCCTGCCTCACCAACCTGGTGGCCACCTATGATGGAGTGACTGCATCAATGGACAAGAGAAGAGCTACGGATGTCATCTCTCTGGACTTCCGTAAGGTCTTTGACACAGTCCCCCACAACGTCCTTCTCTCTAAATTGTCGAGATATGGATTTGATGGGTGGACTGTTCAGTGGATAAAGAATTGTTTGTATGGTCACATCCAGAGCATAGTGGTCAACGGCTCAACGTCCAGATGGAGATTGGTGAACAAGTGGTGTACCTCAGGGGTCTGTACTGGGACCAGTACTGTTAAATATCTTCATCAATGACATAGGCAGTGGGATCGAGTTTGCAAGTTTGCAGATGACAGCAAGCTGAGTGGTACAGTTTGACGTCTCAGGGATGAGGTGCCATCCAGAGGGACACGGACAAGCTCAAGAAGTGAACCCATGTGAACTTCATGAAGTTCAACACAGCCAAATGCAAGGTCTGCACCTGGATGCGGGCAACCCCTAGAATCAATACAGACTGGGGGATAAGCAGATTGACAGCAGCCCTGCGGAGGACTTGGGGGTGCCGTTGGATGAAAAGCTGGACATGAGCCAGCAATGTGTACTTGCACTCAGAGCCCAGAAAACCAACCGTATCCTGGGCTGCATCAAAAGAAGCATGACCAGCAGGTCAAAGGAGATGATTTTCCCCATCTACTGTGCTCTTTTGAGACCCCACGTGGGCTGTTGCATCCAGCTCTGGAGTCCTCAGCGACAAGAAAGACATGGACCTGTTGGAGCAGGTCCAGAGGAGGGCCACAAAAATTATCAGGGGTATGGAGCACCTCTCCTATGAAGAAAGGCTGAAAGAGTTGGGGTTCTTCAGCCTGGAGATGCGAAAGGTCTGGGGAGACCTTATTGTGGTCTTTCAATACATAAAGGAGGCTTATAAGAAAGATGGGAACAAACTTTTTAGTAGGGCCTGTTGCAAAAGTATAAGTGGCAATGGTTTTAAACTAAGAGACGGTAAATTTAGACTAAAGAAGACATTTTTTCCAATGACAGTGCATGTTACCCAGAGAAGTATTGGATGCTCCATCCCTGGAAACATTCAAGGTCAGGCTGGATGGGGCTGTAAGCAACCTGATCTCGTTGAAGATATCCCTGCTCATTGCAGGGGGTCGGACTTTAAAGGTACCTTCCACCCCAAACTATTCTATGATTCTATGACTCAAAAAACAAGTCTCAAGTTGAATGTGAGAGGACAAGGTACATATTGTGGCTGTGGGACAACAGAGCAGCCTGTGGCTCCGGGAGGTAGCACCGTACATCGGGAATGATCCCTGATTAAAGAATTACACTTCACTGTAATAGGCAGGGCCTGAAAGCAACAGAGTTGTGCCCAGAGGCAGCCAAGTTCCCTTCCTGTAGAAGAATACTACAGCTCCTTGGGGGCTTCCTGAATGAATTCTTCACCAAAGGAGAGTCTGGAATATCTAAAGGAGAAGGAAATACCCCATGTTCTCATTTTGCCTGTTTGGTAATTGTTTTTGTGATATGATTTACCAGCCTACTTGATTTCCATATGGAGTTGGGGCTAGATAGAGGGTAGATGTTGGCCACCAGAGATGTTTGAAACAGGAGAAGAAAGTTCCCTTTTTTATCTTTTAGCTCATAAAATTTTTTCTTTGGGAACCCCAGAGAATCCAGTGACAGAAAATGGGGACAGGGATGCAATATTACATGTAAAAAATTGCCCTCAGACTTTCCAGACCTCAAATTTCTGTCAAAATAATGGTATAATATAGAACCTCCTAAAATGAAACAAGGGTACTCTGATACTTTATTCACTATATAGATATAATAAAATTTGTGCAGAATTATAACAATTTTTTTTCATATTAAAGTATGTTGAAAAAAATCTTTAATTGGGAAAAGTAGTGTATTTGGAGCTAATTGGAGTTTTGCAGGTTTATGCTGTTATTTTTCACTGGAATGTTTCAAAATAGTGAAACATTCTGAGACACTAGCTATAGAGATTCATTAATAGAAAATAACACTTTGATTTTGAACTCAAGAAAAAGAAACATCTTAGACAAAGTGGCTTCTAACATGTAATGCCCTAAATATTTATTACCTTATGGTGGTTCTGCGCTTCCTCTTCCGCTCATTCACTCCAACTTTTTCATTGTATAAAGCTGTTTTAAAAACAAAACAAAACCTGATGGTTACCTTCCACAGAGAATGGAAAGCAAGAACAATCATCTCCAGAAAAAAAGTCCCTTTCTTTGAAGACAGAAGAAAGCGTAACAGATAATGCCACTGAGTAAGAGCAACACCATACATAGGAGCACTTATTTCTTTAAGATGGTTGGTCATTGTTGTACCTCCAGCTACAAATGGTTATGAGAAAAAATGGTGTGCCACTGGTAAAGCTGCAAACAGTGCTGGCTGAGTGCCTATGAACCTGAAGAACCATACTTCAGCCCCCTCCTTTAACATACCTTCTTCCTCCTACCCTGTGGGGTACAGTCTACGGAGATGAAGTCCATTTCCATACCCTTTGGCTACCTCACTCTCTTTCTTCAGAAATACAGCCTTGGCCCCCAAACCAATTTATTCATCTGCCTGCCTCTTCTGATGGACCAATCCCCCCTTCCTTCTCAGAGGCTGCTGCCTGCACGATCTTGCCCTGCAGCTCAAGCGGTCAGCAGCTGCTAACCACCACAAACCCCTCACAAGTGATGCTTGCAATGTGCTGGCCACGTTAGGAGAGCCTCTGGTTTGTGATGCAGTTACAGGGGAAAGAACTTTCCACATTTGGTTCAAAGGAAACTGAAGTGTGTGGCAGAAGCCTCATTTTAATGTTTCCTACTGTTGAATACAATGGGAAATCCAAAAAGTAGCATGATCACTTTCTCTTTCTTCCCATGCTAGATGAGCTGCTGCACAGTGGTAGTCCTGGTTTTTGCTGTCACCTCCAGGCACACTGCTTCCCAGCATCGCAATTCATCCAGCTGAAAAGGCTGCTCTTTAAGACAGCCAGCCCATTTCCTTTAAGCCAACCGACCTGTTCTCAAGCACACTTTGCCCAGTGAATCCCATGACTCTTCCTGCAACTGGAAAGTAACTGGGCAAAAGGAAGGGAATCCTCTAGCAGCAAAAAGGTCGCATCAAAAACTTCTATGCTGTGCTATTCTCCTTCAGGGTTTAAAGACCACTGCCGCAGCTGAACTCAAATCCTTTCCCTCATGGCCACATCTTGTGTGGCAGAGTTTGGAAGGAAGAGTCTTTTACTAATGAAAAATCTGCATACACTGCTAAATCCTAGTAACAGCTCTGACCTATGCTACAGGAGTGGAGCTGGTTTGCTGGGATGGAACTGAAAGAAATTACTTCTAGTATGCCAAGTTATGTTTCTGCTATTCTGTACCCTCTATGCATTTCAGTTTACCCCTCCTTGCTCACCCAAAAAAGATAACCAAAATTTAATATAAGCACACCTTGGTAGTTAAAGCTGGTAAAACAAATACTTCAATCTTCAGAAGACACTAGTCCTTCAACATATGTATAGAAGTCTGGTTTAAATGCAAATCAATATTTAGAGGATTCCAGTTCTTTACCTCCTACTTGTTCTGCTTCCTCCAGCCACTTGGACAGTATCGATTTCAGTTTGCATGCATTCTTGAAACTCAGCTGCAAGTTTTCAAACCGGCAAATAGTTGTTTGGCTGAATTCAGAGCCATGCACAGCAGCCAGTGCTTCTCCAACATTGGTTTGTGTATAACCTGTCAAAAACGAAGAGTAAAAAGTTACTTTGGAGCTTTCTAGAAGGAGTTACTTTCCCTGAGACGCTTAGCTTTTCACTCTTATGAATGTGTGCCTGTCGTGTCTTCAGGATGGGCTTTCTGCAGAGGTCTCTGTGACTGACTCTGAGCTCACCTCAGAGACATGTTCAGTCTCCTGTTGGTTTCACTGGAGTTTTACACTGATTCAGTGGAGGTCTACACCCTGAGATCAGAGATTTGAGAGGGATCCAGACACCCCATATCTTTCTTTCTACAGATGGTGCAATGGCAATAAACTAGTCCCAGATGGCACCACTAGTCTCCTTGTTGCACAAACTAGGCTGAAGCAACCAGAGAAGTGCTGCAGTTTCCATGCAGACACTGACTTTGTAACAGCTGCTCCTGTCCAGTGCTCTGGATGTGTATCTGCCACATTGAGAGTTCTGGCTCATCGTCCGCCCTTTCTGCCTCTGCACCAGAACGGGCACGATCTCTTTAGATGCTGAGTGTCTCACGAGGCAGCTTTTTACCTACATTTTGATTGCACTAACTTTGTCTCTCAGTCTCAGACCCACAGCCCATATTAAGTCTGTCTTCCCTTGTAAAGCTCAACCTCAGATTAGTTTTCCCGTGCAAATTGCATTTTTCCCATCAGAGCATCAGGCCCAGTATTACAGGCTCTGTGTCATTTGCTTTCATCAGAGGCAGTCTTGTTCCCTCACAAATTCGGGGTGAAGAAGCAGTCACAATTACAGTGATTAACAGCACGGGGCCTAGCAAACCTTTCCATTTCTGTGGTTAACATTAAATACGTGATATATAGCAAAACTGACCAAGTTGCAAATACTATATTAAACCTTACATTTTTGTTTCAGTCCTTGTTATTACACTGGAAATGGAAAACACTAGCCTCCTAGCCGTTGAGATAAAGCATAGATACCTGTAATAACCTTGTAATTTTTTACATTTATAAAACTAGAAGGATCACCTATTTTGTAATGATACAATGTAATGTTAAAAGCGATAATGTCGAAGTTGCAATTCTTCATTCAGACTACCCAATATTCATAAGTGGGATTAATTTGAAGCTCTGAATATTTTGGGGTTTGGTTTGGGTTTTTTTTCAGTACAGTTCAAATAAGGGTGACACAGGCTTTTGGTTTGCAATGTATCTTTGTCCCCTACAGGAGAGAGGGACAGGGCTCAGTCCACCTTTGTCCTCAGCCAAGATTGTCCTGAGAAAGACAAACACCTCACCAGAGACCGTCTAATGCAATCCATCTCGCATCAGTCCCAGTAGTTATCAGACAGCAAGAAAGACATCAGTTACTGCTGAACCTGTGTCTTGGCACAAGAAAATAAACCAGGAAGAATAGCTTCCTAAAGGTGTGAAAGATTCACCACAGGTGTAATCCTTGTTGTGTACTGAAATGATATTGCACCATCAGATGAAGCACTTCACGGGGAGAAGGATGGATACAAAAGGTTAGAGCATGTGCTGCCCTAAGTTGCAGAAAATTTGTGGCTGTGCAGAATAATGCAACTGACGGTGATTTAATGAACACCAGTAATTTACTCTGCACTTAGGACAAATAATTTAAGAGCAGGAAAATTTAAAGTCACTTTCTGCATACTAATTTGCAAAAAGCTGAAGTTCATTAATTCTGTGCAAGTCTTCTAGGAATGGAGAAAGTTTGTCAGTGCAAGGCAGGATTAGAGTTATGATTAGACAACTGCAGAGGCTAGACTGTGAAACATTCAGAAATAATTGGGCTTTCCCTGGAATTTTTCAGCCTTTTGTTTGTGGACATAAAGCACATACCCAGCTTAATCCTCCGCAGCTTAAATTCATTAGCAAATTTCTCCAGTTCCCTGATTTCAGGGGAGTCCATGTCAACAGGCTCTTCAACAGATTTGCTTTTTCTGCGAAATTCCTGCTTGAAGTCTGTGGCGCTGGGATCGTCCGTGAGGAGGGACTGGTGCATGGGTGTGAAGCCATGGCCCAGGGCACAGGAGCTGGCACTCAGGGCGTGCTCCGGGAATTTATAAAGGCAAGGGGTCAGGCTACCTGAGCAACACCAAAAAGAAAACGCAGAGCAGTAATTCTTTACCACTACACAGTAAAAACATGCCTTTATCATCTCATGATCTATGTCTGTAATATTTATCACATAACATATGCAAAAATGTCCAAAAGTGAGGATATCCTAGGAGATACGATCTCTCTCTTGTCCCCATACATAGAAACAGACCAACATCCACTTTCGCAGGCCATAGCCTTCCTATTTCGTAGCAAACAATGATGCACTTAAATAAGATGGCCCAGCCTTAAACCAATAACAATCCAAGGCCTCAGCTGGAATTAAGCAGCACAACAAGATTGATGGATCTATGTCATTTTGAGCCACCTAAATTGTGCCAGTCTATTTTCTGGTACAAAGAAGATTTCTATTAAATACCATTTGATGCTCAGACAAGATACTATCTTGGTTTAACTTTAGCATTTTTTTATTTTTTTTTTGAGGAAAGTACACAGCTAGGAGCTCAAGGAAAACAAAAAAAAACCCAAAACACCAGAACATATTAAGAATGATAGTTCTGGCTTAAACAGAAATTGTTCAAGGAGAAAACAAAGCTGTCTCATGCTACCTTTTGTGCACAAATATCAGACTTAGCACAGAGATTCAGTTACAAGTGGAGGCTGGTTTTTCACTAGATACTGTACATAGAGCTAAAGAGTCTCTGACCTGAAGGGGAAAAAAAAAGTCACTGGAGAAATATTGACACTTTTCAGTGTATCTGGAGCAGCCAGTAAAATCCAGGTTCTCAGGACATCCATCCCAGTTTTCTAAATTACACAAAACTTTGTAGCACAAACCAGAACTTAATTTACCTCCCACCCCTTCCTCCATTCACTTTTCTTGTCTTCACTCCTCCTATTGCTCTCACCAGAGTTTGAGGTTCTAATCCCATAGAAATATTTTATACGCTTCACAGAGAATAACCTCTCAAAGAATAAAGGGAAAGACTAAAGAGAAGGACTTGCTTTGCAAGGTGCTCACACCGTTTACCACACTGGGGTGTGGCATGCTGCATGTCTGTAAAATGCGACTCTGGGAGAGACTTGCTGACAGCATCTCGGGAGTTGCAGGCTTGATGCCTAAAAAAAAAGTAAGGGTTAAAAAAAAAGGAGAAAAATGAAGATGTATCTATTTTGGAATGAAAGAAAACAAATTTTTGAGCAATACTTTTTGTTTAATACCTATGGACTTTTCCCAGGGATCTGAACAACGTCAAGAATGTTTGCAACAGACACATAAACGCACAATGAAATCAGAGCACTTGGACATTTTTACACCATGAAGGAAGTCTACTCTCTGTCCCTAAAAAATCCCTATACAGATGTATTAATCTATGCTGACTTGCTCTAATATTTCCTTAATTCTTAAGTGAAATAAAATGCTGAATTTTATTTTGGATTAGCTCTGAGTCACAATTATTTCCTGGGAGTTGTATTGATTTGGTTCATGGCATTATGTCATTGACTGCTACTTGAACATGCATGTTCCTCTTTCTTACTCAGCCTGGGACATGGAAAACTGAGCAGGATGCTAGTATAAATTCAAAAGTGTAAAAATCCACAATAATCTGTATGATATGCCCACTGAATTCACCTGTTCTTCCATTATGCCACCTTTTTTTTTTATAGCTCCAATCAGGGGTCCATCAACCCAGGTACTAGTTCTACACAAGTATATCGGGTACATCACTCCTGGTCCGTCAAAAAGTGATGGTCACCAGGGGAAATGGACACAGGCAAGCAAAAAGAGCATAACTGTCCAGTCTTGTAGAGAGAAACAAGATACAGAGTGATTTTCGGAGAGATGCAGAGGTTTGGGGAAACTGGGCACTGATCCCTAACTTCCTAATCCCTTTTCTAGTGCCTTAGCCCTAGTCCCGTCCTCTTTAAGCAACTGTCTTGAATCAATCTTTCTAAAGGAAAGTTGACCAAAATCAACACGCTAATAGCTCACCCAGTTGTGAGTGTGTCTCTTACCTGCCATCACCCCGTAGGTAGATGGTTGATTTCCATAATGACAGGAAGGTACAGAGTAATGAAGACCTGCCAAAGTGTTTCCCAAAGTCATCAGCACAAAGCGGATACAGGAGCATGTGGGAATTTGGATCAAAGACAAAACAGTCAGGACTGCTAAGAAAATGTATGAGGATTCAGGACAAAGCATTTAAGTTCAGAGGCAGACAATATACTTATATGCAGTTTTTGTGTACATTCAATAAGCGTTTAACTCTGGGCCATACCCCTCGGGTTAACAGTGCAGGAAGTCCAGACACGTGGGCAGGTTGCACCAGACAAGACTGCCAGGACAACTAGTGAGATATCCTCTGAGCCAAGACCAGAAGTTGTCATGCTGTGATCTTGTTTTTAATATAACCTATGGGCACAACCCAGTTTCCATATACTGCTGAGCAACAGAAGTATTGAACTCTCCAGGAGGAGACTGATTCCTGTCCCCACCCAAATTTGACAGACCATTTAATTTAATCTTACATAAAAACTTGCTCTGTGTTCCCAGAAAACCGATTGCCTTCTCTGTCATGCAAACCCCGCAGTGAACACAGGCATCAAGGAAGGCAGTATTTTATGCGTGCCTAAGACCTGGTTTTCCAAAGGCAGCAGTGTTGGACATTTGCTTTAAGTGTCAAGCCACCAAAAACATTTCAAGAGTGCTTTGGTGGGGTGGTAGGGAAACAGGACAATAGACTCTAGGTTCTTCTAAAATGTTAGGCCTAAATCAAGATTTTCCGTCGCCAGCATCGACAAACACACAATTGATTTATCCCTAGTGCTTTTACAAGGGTGTTTCAGATCTGCGCTCAATAATCACCACTGCTTCAAGAATCACATAATTTCTTACTGAATGCAAAATGAGAGATATAGGTGGTTTTTTATGCATAAGTAGGCACAGAAATATGTATACTGTCCCCTCTAACAGCTGCTATGAAGTATAATATTTAAAAACCATATTTGTGAACATTCAGATAGGTAAAACTGCACTTCAGAGCACACGTTGAGGTTGTTCAAAACAATACAATTATTTAGGGATTAGAATCTCTGTTTTTTTACTACAATAATTATAACAGTAAAATGTCCTGTTTAGATAAATTTCTATAGATACAAAATCTAGTAAAACAGGCATGCTTATACTAGTGTAAATGCACCCAAGACAAAGATTGCATTAATAACACTGATACATTTAGAGTAATGCAACTTTTCTCTTGAGATAAGATAGAAGTGTTGACTGGTGGTTTTTCTTCTATTATTTTGTAGTCCATAGAGCATAATTTTTATGCATAAAATAACATTTTCAACTTGCTAATAAGGATTTAAAAATAAATAGTGAGGATGTCACTATTTAAATTAAATAATAATTACATTGTTGTGGATACTACTGAAAAACATCTGTATGACATGGTACATTATTTGAACCGAAGTATATTCACCTTTATTTTCTGATGTAGAATTGTCACATGCATTTTAAAAATTTTGACATTTAACATAAATTGTTATTAAAAATTCTTTCATGTCTACTTTGTGCACAAATCCTCCTTCGATGCTTTCACCAGAATGGCATTGTTTATTACAATTTTTAAATCTATGTATTAAATTTATAAACCTTTACTCATTATAGTTAGCACCCTCTGTCACTGCTTCCATTCTCAAAGGGTCACCTGTGCTAGAGGTGATCCTGCAAACAAAATTCACAGTGACCGCAGTGGTATTTGTTCTTGGGTGCTAACCACAAAATATCAAAACCCAAACCTGGAGCAGATGAGCAAATGCTCTTGGCTGGCTATCACCGTATATTTTTTGTTATGAATATAGAAAATAGTACTATGATACAGATACATAAATTTGACCTCATACAAAATTTAAATTCTCCTCTTCCCTACTGCCACTACTAACAAATAGCCTTATTAGGATATTTTGAGCTTCCTGCTAAACATATAGGATCCTGATATCTATCACCAGCGCTCAGTTTTCATTACTTACATGCTTTTTCTTATTATTAAAATGTTTTGTTAGCAATGCCTTTCAGGGGAAGACATTTCTTGTTAAGACTCAAAATAATATTCTTACCTTAATGCAATTTCAAATAAAACAAAACTATTTTTTTCTGTTCCTGAAAGCTTTCCATCAACAATTCCTGTACTCCAGAATCCCACTTCTGCAGGTCTAAGGCTGCAAGAAAACTCTCTTTCTCTGTCTCTCTCTCAGACAGTTCAGTAACTACATAGTCCTAGTATTTAAATGCAATTAATTGGATTATATACAAAAAACCACAAAATTCAAAAATATTGATGAGACTTCTGCTACCAATTTGAACGCCGCACGTAAAGATATATCTTGATTCACTATGCAATATGCTTTGTAAAGCAATGTTTTTGTTTCTTGAAAGCTTCCCCAAATATTATTTAGACCTGATCTGTTTAAAATACGTTTCCTGTTTAAAGTAATTTATATTATTTTAAATTGTGGTTACATAACAAATGAACTTTTAATGAATTTACATGACACTTGTCACTGAAGACTATATAGTCATAACAACAGTGACAGTGGTTAAGCCTGTTCTAAGTTAATGTATTGGTAAGATACTTGAGCTTAATCTTGTAACAAATTTAGAGAAAGCTACAAATTTATCTAAAACACAAACACTTGGGGTTTTCCTGATTTACTCATCATGCAAACTTTTGTGAAAATGTTTCTACTTTAACGTAGTCCCAATCACACATAGCACTGATATAAAAAACTTTAAATATTGCAGAATTCAATGAACACCCATCATCCAAAACCATTACAAATGAGAGTTACTGAGAGCAAGATTATTTTTAAAAAGTACCTGTAGACACAACATTGGTGGCATGGTTAGAAACCGGCAGGCACTCTGCGGCGCTGTGATGCATTATCAGAGGCAGGGAGGGAGAAGAGTCAGAATTCAAGGGTACAAAAGTGTCAGATGAAGCAAATGCTTGGCAAGTCATGCCCTCCAACAGGCAAAAGAGCCACTTGCCCGTGTTTTCTAACAGAACAGATCCTGTGTGATTAACAGCAGCTCAAATGCTATTCCAGAATTTTACCTGCATGTACACATACAGGAGGGCTCCAGAGTACTGGGAGGTCGTGTGCAGGTATTTATACCTCTAGGAAATCCCTTTATCCATTTTAATGTTCTTTTCCCAGCAATACGGCTGTACTGCTATAGAGCCTCCTTCCTTCCCACACAAACACAATACATGTCCAATTAATGGTGGGGAAAGAAGAAGGAAACCAGAGACACGACTTGACAGATAGTTTCAATTAGGTCTTTTGTGAAGAACAATAAACAGAAAAAAAATATAAAAGTATTGTCTCCAAAGTTGGTAGCAAGGAGACAGGTATGTTTAATACTAAGTAGGTTTCCACAGTTAACACCTGCCCCAAAAATCTCATCCGGGCAATTTTCTGGAAGGCAACCCAGCTGAGAGCTCAATTGAAAGTCTGCAAAAGTCAAAAACCTATAGCAAAATACTCTAAATTAACCTAGTTCCCAGCAGTTGCACAGTGAACATTTGCACTCACATATACTAGCATAAATCAAAGACACATAATACGGAGCAGCTGGATCCAGGAGGAAGTTTCTGAACAGACAGCTTTACATGAGCATGAAGTGCTAAATGTTGAAAGAGCCCACAGTGTCACATAAAACTTACTCACAATTCCTATTATAAATTTATACTGCTGCAGCGTCTGCAGTCTCATCCAGAAGGTCTTTTTTGTGCTACACACTAAGCAAAAGCAGGATCTTTTCTCAAATAATTTACTAAGAGATTTGTTAGCATGAGACTGGAATCACTTTGGAGCCGTAAAGAACAAGCAAGTTACCTTAAAAATGAAGCAGTATACCATAGTCACACGATCTATGTATACGCCATAAATTTTAAAGGAAAAAAATGACATAGATAATCTAACTTTTTTGTGTGTGTGGTTTATTTTTGGATTTTTGAGAGGGTTTGGGACAGGGCTTTTTATTTGTTTGTTTTTGTGACAAAGATGGTTGGGTTAGACCTTTTATTTATTTTGTGTAAAGATGATGACACTTTCTGTGTGTTCGGTATACTGAACAGGTTCAAATGTCTCAATAAGGATTTTGATGGCATAGACTTCAGATACGTGATATGGGAGCAATCATATGTGTTATTGTGTCATTTTTCATGGATTATGTCAGAAAAGCAGTTTTGCATTAAGCCATTCTGTAGAATCTTTGATATTATCTGTAAATGTGCTTTGGGGAAGGCTGTTCTGAAGTCGTTGAGAAATTTCAGAAGAATTACTGCATATGGTAAATTGCACATGTGCTTTAACAGCGGTGAGCTTCTATGCTCGTAACTACCATCTATACATGCACTTTCATATTACAAAATGCACAGAAACTTTAATAATTGTGATATAATGGAAGATACTGTCATCAAATGAACTGCCATCTGTGTTGCTTTGGGATTGGCCTGATGCTTATTGACATATGTGGGTTCATGAGTAAACTGACTAATGAGTGAGAATAGAGCCTTAAACTCTAGCATTTAATTCAACTAAGGGTGTGTTTGAAACCCATACAATTCTCAGACCAGAGCACGGCACCGAAGGAAATTAGGAAGTCAACAATATGACATTTGCCTTATAACACCACAGAGATGACAAACAATTCTCAAATGGTATAACCTTATGACACAAATACTTTTGTTAGCTTCAGTGGCAGATGTGTAACACTCAGCCAGAGTGCTATCCATAAAATGTTACTAAAGTGAGTGGAAATTCTGCAATTATTTTAAGCATTTTCACCTCTGGTGACCTGTTCTCCCTCAACAAGGAGCATGATACATCCACAGGGAGCTTCAGTCCACCTAACCTACTGGGGTTTTGAAGCCATGGGAGAAAAGAAACACTAAGAATAACTTTACAACCCTGTCCTTGACAATTATTTTTTCTCAAATCCCAACAGGTGATATTTCTACTGCAAATTCATAGCTAGATGCAAAGAAGTTGTAGGCTGTCCCCAAGTACAAGATGGAGCTGACTTCCAGTTTTCCATTTCTTCCTGAGGTGAGGAGACTTACCTACCTTTGCCCAGGTGCTCAAGCTTTCTAGACCTATACAGTTCGTTAGAGGAGATAGTGGTAGGTTTGTGAAGGGTCCTCACCTGCAGAAGCTGGGAGCGAGAGAGTCTGGGAAAGTACATGCAGCCAGCAATCATGAGGCATTGAACTTCTCCTCAGAGTACAGTAAAAAGTACACCACCTCAAATGAATTTTTCATGCCACTGCTATGTGTTTCATACTGCGGAACGACTTTGATTTTTATTTGTCTATGTTTGTGCCACGTTGCCTACTCCTCAGTACAGGTAACAACTTCACTATTTTTCTTTTTGTTTTGATTATGACTGAGTTGTTAGTTGCATTCAGATTAAATAAAGTTATTTGGCGGCATTTTTGAGGATCCTGAATAGCTGGGCTCTGTTACCAATGCTAGAATAATAGAGCTCATGTCTAACGAGAGTAGCACCTCTCCTCAAGATTTGTTACAACCCTCTGTGGATACCATGCTAAGTCTGTCACTGCTTCTGTTCTGCCGAGAAGAATCCCTTGGTGGTAAAGCTCTGTCACACCACCCACCATCCAGCTGTTTGTCTGGGCTTTAGATTGTTTGTCTTACCGAAAGTGACCCGATGGCTCTGTATATTTTAATTTTGTGGTCAGTTTTCAAACTGCCTCACAGCAGAAGGATTTTGCAGATAGTTGCTCTTATTAGTGCAAATCCTATCTATATGTGGAGTAACAGATACTATTCTGCTTTTTCAGGGAGGTTCTGGGGCCACATGGACCTGAGAGGTGCTTCCTTACTGCCATGCTCACATCCCAGGAAACTGTGCCAGGCCAAGGACACTCCGTTCTGGCCATAAGAACATGCTATTCATAAGCAAAAAGGATGATACAGTGCTCCTCTCCTGTGTCAAGAAGCAATCAGACTTTGGGGCTGGAGAAGCCAGGTTGAACTAACATCAGTTTCCCTCCTCTGATGACACTCACAGAAGACCCAAGTTGTTCCAGCCTAGTAGACCACAAATGGGAGACCTGGAGTGAAAAGGTTTCTTTGGTTGATTGGTGATTTGTTTGTTTGTTTTAAATCCTAATCTTACAGAATGGTAAAAGGTACCCAAGGTCATTTTTTCCTCTTCAAAAATAAACAGGATGTGCCAGCACATCTACAGCCTTAGAGCAGAAATACTTTACTTCACTATATGACCTGCATCTGTCCTCCCTCCAAACACCATTCTTTGGCTAGATCTTAAAAAGAAAGACAGGGCTGAACTAATTATGTACTAATAAATCTCAGTCACCATCTGAATCTCAACACTCAGCATCCCAAGTTTGGACAGCTTATTAAAACCAAACAGATGTGTCCTTTTCTGGTGAGAGTGTGCTTTATGATTAAGAAAGGCTTCACTGGACATACTCGTGTGGACCAAGCAATACGCATGGAAGTCACTATCACCCAGAGAGTCCTCTCTTCCTTTATTTCTGAATTGTCTTCTAATAGTTAAAAATGAAAGTAACAGGTCAGCAGAGGGTTTCTGCCAGCAATTTCAGACCTGCTGCCATCGACTGAAAGATATCGTCCCTTCCCTACACTTAAAACTGCTCTCAAAAGTTCAGTGAGGGTTTTCTGCCCTGAGACACAAACCCCATTCTCCAACTGGATGATGATATGTTGTTGGTAAATGTCACAGTAAAGCCCATCTGTCCACTGCAGAATCTTCAGTTGAAACCAGCCTTTCAAGTGACTCTTACTTCTATAAGAAGGACTAGGGAAAATTAAGATTGCAATGACTGAGCCTTTTTTACACTGTCCATTATGGGACAATGCTGAACTCACTTTAATTTCTTCCCCTAAGTTATCTCCGATTTTTATTTCATGTCAGAAGACAAACAAACTGCTTTGATTGAATCCCAAAATACTGAGGAGAGTCTTCAAAAAACCTTTCTGTTTTTGTTTAGACAGAATTAAGCTATTTGTTTTCATGGCAGAAAGATTCCTTCATATAGTTTTCTCAGCTCAGAGAGCCTCTCATTGTAGGCTCTCAGGACTGCCTGTGAGACAGCCAGAGAAAGTATCATCATATCGCTCCACAGGAGCACAACATCTCTGTTGTCCGGAGGTGATCCCATGCTGAACAACAACATGAACTTTAATCCTCGCCTTTGCCAAGCACAACATAATTGCAAAGAAAACAGGCACAATGCAAGTCTTGGCAGCATCATTCATTCATTCATTTCTTTTCCTGGGTCTCAGAGACATTCTTCTAGATAAGTTGCGAATATAAGGCTTGTTCAAATAAAGAGCTTGTAGAGATGGAAGTCTCTACAAGTATAATCACTATGAAACTCCTAAGGCTGAAACATATCCCACTCAAATGATCTCCCACGTGTACATTTGCACTCTGGAGAAGGGCTGTGTGTACAGATACATACATATATATACATACTTATGTATCTCTCCCAGTAATGCATCTCAGAGAACCTCTGGTTCCTTAAGGAGTATGCTTCACTTTTGCCTTTACTGTAAAGGGGGTGGGGGATATTTAATTCTTTCTATTTTTGATACTGATACAGTTTGCTTCCTGTCACCCCTATATATTTCTGCACAATGTATTTGTATGTAAAAATTCCTCTGTCACACATTTCATTTTTATGCAGAATACCTAACTTCACAGGTTTTAATTCCATATTTTTTGTTAGTTTTTACTGAGTTGGGCAAAAACTATAAAATAAATAGAAAGGGAACAGAAAACTACCTTCTGACTTGTTTCTATTTTGCCAGTAATAGTCTTTTGCAGATATATGATAAAACAACAAGTTGAGCATTCTCCAGCTGCATTCTAGATTTCCAAAGAGTCCCAGCTCTACTGGGGCTTTTAGTTGCATCATTCCGCTGTGTATTTTCTTAATTTATTTTGCCCCTGGAACACTCTGCACTGCTCAGCAATCATGCAAAGCTGAGGAGTCTGTCGAAACTATCCTGCATGAAGCATTCAAGCTCTGCCTGCTCAATATTTGTGTAACAAGAACATCTGCAAAACATAGTGGAGACCAGATCATGTGTGCACGGACTCTAAAAGATCCTTACTGGAACATCAAGTTCTCAGTTTCTCCTTTCCCCATGTCAACTCAGCAGCACACTTGGGCCTCAAACCTCAGGCAGAAACACCCTATTTATTGCTGCGCAGGATACACTGGAAAGCTGGTCTGTGAAGCCCACAGTTACAGAGACAGTAGCCCTAGCTTTCCCTAGAAACAGATTCTTGGGCTTCTCCTCAGTATCACAAGTGTATTTTATTTTTCAAGGACTTACCTTCACAGAGTGAATGATCCCAACAGTAGGTGGCATCAACAGGAGCTGGAATTACTGAGCATCATGAAAAGGCAAGGGTGAGAGAGATTTCAGCATTTCTCAGAATATAAGCATTAAATATGCCAGTATCATTACACAAAACCAGTGACCTAGATAGAAATAAGTACCAGAGTTATAATTGCAGATACTTTGGCATTTTTGCAAGATTCTAATATTTTCAGTAGTTCACAACTGCTCTAGAGATCTGTATGTTTACACAATTCTTCGCCTTATCTTTACTATCTAGAAAGATCTTTAGCTGAAATTACTATTCTCATGTTGCTATTGAAATACTAAAAAGACAGAAGCATATCACAAATTTATGGTTTATTTCCCATGCTGTAAATGAAAAAGACACCTCTAAGTACATTACACTGTGCACTGGAAAAAAATAATCTTCTTTCTTAGGTAAGACATAAATCGACTAACTAACTGTCAGTGTATGCCATGGATAGTTTCATCCACAGATGATGGGGAGGGAGGGAAGATTAAATATGTTCAAGGAAGACTTTCCCATGGACCAGCACAATGCAATTCACTTTTAAAAACCTATAGAAGGCTTACGCAGTCTTGCTGCCAAAGTCTGGTTCACTGGAGTCTGAGTAAAATACAAGTGCAATTACATTAGAGCAAACAATAGCCTTAAAGCCTGATTTAGACCAAGTGGGACTACTTGATAAAGACCAAAAAGAACGTAAGATTATTTGTTCCTCCGAACCACCTGTCCTTAATGTTAGATCATCTTCGCAGAAAAGAGCCCCTGAACGTACAGCACAGACATGATCTGTTATCTGCAGGGAAAGGTGGTGTTCCCACGGCTCTCAAAGAACAACCTGAGCCTTGTCAGCAGCTCCCCATGCAGAGAGCATCATATAAGATGTTTAAACTTAATAGATAAGATCTACAAACTTAAATAACACAGATATATAATTTCCACTCTTTTGCTTTGTGCTCCCAGTCAAACCAGTACTTCTCAAAAGGTTTTGCATTGCACATATGCTGCTGGAGAGAGACCCTGACACTTCATGGTGGTGATCCAAGCTTGTTCCAGAGTAACGCTGGTGAAAAGCAGCATAGGATTGGGCTGCAAACAGTCATGACTGAGCCCAGCCAGTGGACCTATACCAGGCATTAATTTAGCCAACTATACAGAAAAAAAAAGTTATAGTTAACGCCTTTAAAACATTCACAAAATAGTAACAATAATAGCAATTCAATTTTACAATTGGTAAAGGCTAGTTTTAAAACTCAGATGTGTTACAGTTGACTGATTTTCAGCTTATTCAGAATCACAAAACATGATTTTTGTTGGCAAATATCTATTTTTTTCCACATAATTTTTCATCTGGAAAACTGGACTTTTTCCACACAGAAAAAGATTTTCTTATACGTGGTTATGAATTTAAATCCACTTAGTGATATTTCGAACAACCTAACTTTTCAGTGAGCACTCATTCCTGTCCAAGTGCTTCTTTCAATTTTTCTTATGTCCATTTCATAAAGGGTGTCTGTACCACCAGGAAGTTTTCATCAAGGAAACAGGGCTTTTGCCACAGTAGCCAGACCATTAATACTTTCCTAGTTTTCCATTTTACAAGACAAATATTGCTTCCATAAGGCTTTTGTAAATATTCACGCATGCTGAATACTGTGTAAATGGTACTGTGAATTTTGCAAATTCAACATTGCCTTGCAGCTTTGAAGTACTAACATTTTTTAAAGTTTTTTTAAAGGAGTAAATTCCCCTCGTGTCAGATGGAATGGTAAAGCCACTGTTACTAATACCATCCAAATCAGCAATTCAAATACCTACCAACCTAATACTGAAATTTATAAACATTACATATATCCTAAAACCAGATGATCTAATCTCTGCAACACTGCTATGAATTAGTCCATTTACTACCAAAGACGGCAAAATCTGTCAGAAAAGCTAGAATCCGACTGTCAGTACAAGCTTTCCTCTATCCAAAGTGAAAAAATCTACTGAGCACAGAAAGCCCAGAAACTGGGCTTATACAATTGACCAATTGTATTAAACGATGCTAACGAACAAACCCACAAATATTTTTCTTGAAAGTATCTTTCACTTCACATATCTCCAAAAGCAAACATTCTTTTTAATTCCCAGAAAGGGCACTGAAGATTAGGGCCTCACTATCACTTGAAAGGATTTCAGAAATTTCCTTTTAGAAGGCAAAAATTCTAAAAGGATCAGAGTATCTTCAAAGGCTCAAAACTTTCTTCCATGGCTGTTTATCATGGTGAGATGATTTCAGCACTACAGCCTGTGCCGCCTTTGAACAACATACACCTTCCGTATGTTCCTGGGAAGATGAATTTGATGATCTGGGTTTAGGCCCGTCTCCAGCTCTTGGTAGATTGCAGCAAAGCTTCTGCTGTAGCAAGACAACCCTCATAAGCATCTTCACCCCCTTCACACCACATAGTGAAAAAAATGTGTTTTACCATATATTCTTTATGGGACCTCGTCTCTGACCCTTTACAACTAACTTAATTAGAAAGAATACCAAAGAAACTTCCATAATCTAGACACTTATTATAAGCTGCCATCAATTTTGCATGATTCACAGACAGAGGCAAATGTGTGCCTCATCTGCCCCTGCCTCTCTAGGGAAGCATGAGAGGTGTGGAATAGTTAACGACCAAAACTGCATTCTTGGAGACTGAATAATACTTTTGCCTGTTCCTCAACTTTATTGGAAACTTGGGACAATGGTAAGTTAAAACTCACAGGAAATGTACTGAATAATGAGGATTCTCTTTTTTGGTGTTTTTTTTTTTTTCTTTCCTTCTTTTCCCTCTGGCATAACAATCATCCTCTGATGTGCTCATCAGCTTCCCTCCTCTGTTCCATGTCTCTGTCCCTACTGCCCACTCCTCCTTCATTAGATGTCACAGGAAAGACGAACAGGTTGATATGTTCCCAATTATATTTGGATATCTGACCAGCGAACTGATGAACATTTTTCAGCTATAAAATTGTTCCAAAACGAAAAGCAAAATGCTCAGCTTCAACAATTTTGTCATAAAATAATGATATCAATGTATTTAAATAGAAAACTTCAGCTTTAATTAAAAAAAAAACATTCAGAGTTTCAGAAGCTATATCAAAGACCTCACCTAATGATCTGGGCATCTTTGATGAGCTTGCATGAATCAAATCAAACACTTTTTTTTAGTTATCTGAGGTTGTTTTAAATAAAATATTTAAAGATTTTTGGTCTGCAGTATTATTAGTACTGTTTAATGCAGATAGTAAAGATAGCTTATATAGAACACATTGTGGGAGGAAAGCTTTCCAGACAAACAGCAATTTAAGACATTCATTTGTTTGGGATTAATCCAAATTTGTGATAATTTATAGGATTACAAGGTTGCTTAATAAGATTTACAATAGTAAAGGCACAAGATAAAAGAAGTCTCTGGGTTTTTCTAAATTGAATTTGAATCTTCTGAGGTTAAAGCTTTTCATTTTTTTAAACAACTTTAATACTTCAGATGACAAGTTATATAGATACATTTTGCTCTTTCTTACCATGATAACTGTAACATTCATACTTCATCCTGAAAAATTACATAAATTAATCTAGGTTCAGTCTAATTAAAATGACAGCAACAACCAAGCAGAAAAAGAACAATCCCAAAATGGGACTCTGAAATACATTCAAAATTTTAGGGTCAGACATTGACATCCACACTGAGCACTATGCCAAGCAATAAACAGTCTCAAAATACTTCAAAAACAGTACTCGGTACAAGTACAGCTGTCAAGGTGTGGGCTAAATGGGTCTTTCTAATTTGCTAAAATGATTAGTGATGGGAACTCGATTATGTCTGTATTCATGGAGCTAGGTGATAAAGTAACGCTGCTTTCTTTCATTATCAGTGTAAAATAGAGGTCATCAGCTGGCTACAAAGATCAAGACCTAAAAGAGACTATTATGTGAACTCCCAGAAAATCCTAGTCATCTATATTCAAATCTGAACTTTGCCTGCATACACTGCGTTGATGAATATTAGTGTATTAGACAGACAAACACCATCAGCTCAACATGGTCAGTAGTTTTGAGTTTCGTTACCAAACAAAACATCTTGGCAAGAAAAGTGATTTCATTAACATATTCAAACCACTGAGTGGCTCAATCTGAAGGTCATGTAAAATTCTTTGAAATATGAGGCAAAATTTTAATACTTAAATCTCACATAGCATTTAAAATACATTATTCTTTAGGAAAGTATTTCATAACTCTCATTAAAAATATAAACCACACAACTCATTTAATCACTACCGAGCAGTGTTAAACCTGAAAAATGCACCTTCTCAATAAAAGAGTAATCATCATGGTGTAGCATCACTTTGCCCTTCAATATCTCCTTGCATCTGAAGACCTCGTCCTTGTCTCCAAAGTTATTGCTTCCATTTTACAGGTGAGGAAACCGATGTGTTAAGTAGCTTGCCCAAGAGAATACAAAAGCAGTGGCCAGCCTAGGGACAGCAGCCAGATCTGTCAATGACATTTTGATCAATGTTTCACTTATGAAACTATGCACCTTTAAATGTATTCCTGTGCCATGGGGGAAAGCCTGAAATGTCTCATTAGGTGGACATAAGGACTCAAAAATTCCACTTGCACTTTCTGGGGTGTGTCCAAAGGCAAAGAACTGTACTTGCCCAGTCTCCAAATTCAGAAACAATTTTCCAAGATCTGAGCTGATTCAGCCTCAATACATGTTGGTAGGGGAGAGATCATCCTCTCATTTCAAATACAAGTGAAAATAGGGGTCAGGGGGAGAGGGCTTTTTGATTTTTTTTTTTAGAGGTGAGAAGATGATCTCATTGATATATGCACCCTTCTTAAAATACTGCACAGGTAAAAGCGTGAAGGTGGGAAACTTCCCAAAGCAAAACACAAGTAAACTCAAACAATGACAATGGAGAAACTGTCATAAACAATTGACACGAGGACTCCATGAATGACTTGTTGTTTGAAAGCGTTTGGACATGTTGCTTTCTCTCCAAGGCAATCATTTTAATGCTTCTCGCTGTACAATGTGATGGCCTTCCTCCTGCTCCACCACCATCAGAAAGAGGCAGTTGGCCAGCCCCCACCTCCCCGCAGGGCTGTTGGCCAGCCTGTGGGAGTGGCAGCGTGAGGCACGGCCATCTGGGAACTTCTGCATTTTACGTATCAGGTGCAGCAGCCACATAACTTTGTAGGAATACACTTTTGGAGGGGGATTTCTCCCCCCTCTAGCTTGTTATTCCCCAGTACATGCAAAAAACCCACAAGGAACGTAGAGGATCATCCGAGAAGATGCCCCTTTCCTTCACCTGCCAGGCCATGCCCACCTTGAGACTGCATAGTGGCTGCAGGAGCTGGGCTCTTGAGGAAGGACAGGACACACTTGCAAGAGATGCATTAAGTCAGGGGACTCCCATAGCACAGAGTGCAACACATGTAGCCTAGGAACTTTAAACATTATTTTTCTCCATGTACTCCTTCCTATGAAGGGAAGAAGTTTACCAGAGTGAAATTCTTCCATTCACCATTGCAGTCTCTCCTACATAGCCAGGATGGGGTGAAGAAGGAACAGCGTGCACAAACTGAGCACTGTTCTTTACACCTTTTACACCATTTACCATGATACTGCAGCAGCTGTGGAGCAATAAGGACGGTGTTGCCAGGAAGACACAAGCCAGTCCTTGTAGTAACTTATCAAGAAACACAAATGGTATTCTTTGTAAGCCGCCATCAAACTAGCAGGTTTCTTTTACAAGAAGAATTATCCATGTGTAACATTGAATGACAAGTCACTAATACAGAGGATTCTGTGCTGATTACATACTCCAAGAGGACTGTACCCCAGGAAATACTAATCTTTCCTACACGTTCTACCTGGACAAAGGGTGTGAATATGCAGAAATAAAAGGAACTCATCCACATAACACAGCCTAGGAAGAGGTGATGGAACAGCACTAGCAGAATTTCCCTCTGCATTCACTCTCTCTGGTTCAGATCAGTAAAAACTAGTATTTTCAGAAGCAAAGTGGAAGCAAGCACAGAGACATAGTTTGAAAACAACATCTCTGAGTTCAGCATTTTCTCAAGATCTCCACTACTGCATTATGAAATACGTTTACAGCCCTAATTGTGGACAAAAGCAGTTCAAGTAAAAAAGGAAAAAAAAAAGGTCATTTTTACTGAACTTTCCATAACACAATCCATTATAAACCACAAGAAAAACCTCAAACCAAGCTTCGATGTGAAACACATTACCCTGCCAAACATAATCTGGTTGAGTGCATCTTCCCAACACCCTTTGGTTGACTAAAGAGAAGAGGAATTTTTTTCCCTTTTCTACAACCTTATTACTTCTCTTTGTTGATTCTTCCTTTTTTTCAGACCCTGCTTTCCCTCTGACTTAGAATTGGCTACAATTCTCTTTCCTAAGCTCCCTTCAGCTACTCAATTGACTCTCTCACATGGTGCAAAAGCACTTGCACTAGAGGACAGCACCTTTTTCTTGTTGTCCAGTAAAACTTAAAACGAAAAAGTTGAACAACAACATACAATATATTAAAAAAGACATTGACATGTCTGAAAGAAAGCCAGTTTTAGCACAATTGCTTGCAGATCAGGTACAGTCCAACCTTTTTTATACTTATCTGGAAGTTAATTTGGTAGGTACATTACTGTTTCCTCAATGAAAACAAATAACAAAAAAACCTAGCACATCCCCTGTCACAAAACTGGTGGTGAAAACCACCAACATTTTCTCAGCCAGTTGGCATTTGCTGGAAGCAGGTCATAGTAATACCACCATATTGCAATTACTTTTATTTAACACTAGTTTTACAAAAAATAAGTTGATTTATTCCAGAAATTCCCTTTGGATTGTCTCACTCTGACTAAATAGCTACATTCCCCCCAGGAGAGAGGCTCCAATAGATCAGCTTTTGATTCGCAGTCTTGTTGGAGTTATTTAAAAAAGCTGGTGAACTACCCAACTGCTCCTTGCCAGAGAGTACACAGATGTCTGCCCCCCTGTTTGTACCACGTACTCCAACAGAGAGCGAAAGGAACACAAAATCAGATCACCCCTCTCTGTTCTAGGGCACTGCATGCATGATGACTTTTCCAAGTGCCTGGGAAAAACACATTTGATTTTTTAACATTCCCATTCTGACATGATTCACAGCTATTGTTATTTATATTGCTATACAGCTTTCATGCAGATTGCCAGCCAAGCAATAAGAATGATGGATTAAGTCCTTATAATGAAATTCTACCACTCTCAGTGACTGTTTTATACTAGCCTGAAACAAAACACCTTTGAGTTCACAAAAGCTTTAACAGAGAAAGCTAACTAGAAATATGGCATTATAGAAAAAACATATGTTGCTAGTAATGCCTATGACAAACTATTGTCTCCACATAGCAAACGCAATACCTGAGCAGAAGATTTCCACAAAGCCATCTCTTAATCTTTTTCTTAATCCAACACTCAGACTCATCTTCATGTTTGCAAAACATAACCACTTGTTCTTTTTTCCCCAAACTGTTGGAAGCACGTCCATATCATCTACGGAATATTCCTCTAAATGAATAGCATGATGTATTCCCAATAGCAAGTCATTCTTCAAGAGGCAACAAACTTTATATAGAGAATAAATAAATTTATAAAATGAATACTTCATATCTAAAGAGAGAACTAATTGATATTACTAAGTACCTCCACCTGTCAGAGGATTTTATTAATAGCTTAGCTTTAAATAATCATTCTTAGGTAAAGATTGCTTATTTTTCGCTATTTGCTCAATGGCTAGGAAAGATATAACCTAGTAAAATATCACATTAGCTGATCTCTGTTTCAAAAGTATCAACTGTAGTGAAAGATGCTAGAGAGATATTAGAAAGGAGGTATATGCTGACATAAAACAATTTGCAATAAAAGAGGTAGATAAGACATAATTTTAGTGTGTGTTTGGATTTTAACACGTAAATAGTCCAGTAAAATTTTCCATGTTCTTGCACTAACTACATGATAAAAAATAAGGCTACTATTCTAATAGCAGTTATGGCAGCATGCCTGGCTCTTACTGTGGGCCTGTTGACTCTCAGAAGATAACTTCTGCAAGATCAGAATTTTTGCATGTTTAAGAATCATCTCATAAGCATAGAAAATACACAGGTAAAAATAGTAAAACTTTACAAAATAATATTGTTTATAAACAAACACATACAAGTACTTCACGACTTTGGTTTGGACAGAGAGACAGTGTGCTTACATCACAGACTGAAATAAGTCAGCTATTTAACATCCATGTAGATTATTTGAAAATTAAGATATATGTTAATTCCATGAAAGGACACTCTGAACAAATAATTTCATAGTTTTCATGAATATAAGCCATTTTGAGAAAAGCTGAAGAAACCAAAGTATTTTCGAAATGGTATAGTAGCCGTAATAAAATAAAATGCTTTTGACGCGTTTTTCTCATGTAATTAAGCACAGGACTGAAAAGTATTGAGAGCACTGAGATATCGGGTAGAATGATAACTAGTACAGAATATAAATATCCATTTGTACTTCAATGTGATGCAACCTTTTTTTACTGTTCTTACACTGTTGCAAATGAAATCTGGAATACTATTTGAAATTATTATTTTCACTACTGTTTTCATAGAAAATGCTGTTAAAAACTTCCATTTTGAAAGTCTGACACCCTTTAGCATGTTGCCTTGGGGATTTTAGAGCTTCTTATGTATGCTCGAACACCATCCTACATTCAGATCACTTTTGGAAAGTTAACACCGAAATCCATATTTAAACAAGGAAAGAATTATGCCCCTTTCCTTAATTGGAAGAAAGTTAATTATGTGAAAGCTAGACTATGAGTCTGTTCAAATATATCAACTATTTCCATTTTCCTCAGCTGCCAACCTGGACTTCTACGGAGAGGTAAAAGTTTAATAAAGGCTAGATCTTTTGAAAAACATTATTGCCACTTTTGAACATTTGTCTGTTTTTATTGAGAATGTCAGATAAGTATACATCAGCCTTCTCTTAGCTGACGTTTACAAAGTAAAAAGTGATGTGAGAGTATATGCATGAATGTGATTTAAGCCATAACTTCTGTGATCTCTGGTAGTGAGAGGTATTGTATACTTTAAACACAATGCCTCAAAATATTCTTTAAAAAAAATCACCAAACCTGAGGTCCAATGTGGTCTCCAAGAATAAGCTTTGCATGAAAATAGCTGAGGAGTAAAGGTTACTCGTGTAACATACAGAGTTTCCTTAGCAACTGGTTCAACACAGAATGATCACAAATCTCACTAAGTTTACCTAGTACCCTTTAATTTCAGTTTTCTGATGTAAACCACACATGCATTTAAACTCCCTCTTAGTTCCTCAAAAACACTCTTCCACACCTTTAATTGTTGCAAGATTTTTTTTTTTATGAACTAGCTGCAAATATGATCACCATTAATAACATGAATCAGCCACTGTGGTCAATAAAATACAGGAAGACGCTCAGAGACTGAAGTATCAAGATTACCTGTAGACAGAGTACATGCATGCGGACACAGGTAACACATAAACCTTCATACCAAATACCTAGAAAAAAAAAAAAACAAGAATCAGGGTTAAAAGAAACAAACTGAAACATAAAACAACAACAACAAAAAAAGGAATTGCCTGGATTTTTTTCTTAGTAATTGAAAAATAAAGGAGCAATAGCATTGATCTGAGACTTGTCTTTCATAAAAAGAAGTAGCTGGCAGCATTTAGTATGTCTCGAATGCCAGATTTTATAACACACTGAATCATTTCTATAGAAAAAATTAACATAAAAATGAATCAAATGTTACAAAGACTTCCAATTATGAAAAGTTGTGTGCTCATGTGCACATGCTCACACACATTTTCTAATCTCTACATTGTACTCTTTCCCTAGCATTGGCTTGAATTTTTGGCACATCAAAAATCAAAAGCAAGGTTCCTTCATCTCAGCAGGCATTTTATATCTATATTCAAACTAAGGCACAGTGCACAAATTAACTCTCTCGTAGTCAATCTAATGTTCCAGTCTATGTAGGCTTCATCTAGTTTCTCTATAGAAGGCCAGAAAGTTTGTCCCACAGAGATTTTAGGTGTATGTTGACACCATTACTCTTTTTGTTTTAGAATAACAGGAAATAAAATAATTAGGCAAGATTTCATGGCTCAAACTCAATCATAGAATCATAGAATCATAGAATCATAGAATCATAGAATCATAGAATCATAGAATCATAGAATCATAGAATCATAGAATCATAGAATGGGTTGGGTTGGAAAGGACCTTAAAGATCATCTAGTTCCAACCCCCCTGCCGTGGACAGGGACACCCTCCACTAGACCAGGTTGCTCAAAGCCTCATCCAGCCTGGCCTTGAACACCTCCAGGGATGGGGCATCCACAACCTCCCTGGGCAACCTGTGCCAGTGTCTCACCACCCTCACAGTGAAAAATTTCTTCTTAATGTCTAGTCTAAATTTACCCTCTTTTAGCTTATACCCGTTACCCCTTGTCCTCTCACTACACTCCCTGATGCAGAGTGCCTCCCCATCTCTCCTGTAGTCCCCTTCAGGTACTGGAAGGCTGCTATTGAGTCTCCTCGGAGCCTTCTCTTCTCCAGGCTGAAGAGCCCCAACTCTTTCAGCCTGTCCTCATAGGGGAGGTGTTCTAGCCCTCTGATTAATTTCATGGCTCTCCTCTGGACTCTCTCCAACAGGTCCATGTCTTTTTTATGTTGGGGGCCCCACATCTGAACACAGTACTCCAGGTGGGGTCTCACGAGAGCAGAGTAGAGGGGGAGAATCACCTCCCTTGACCTGCTGCTAATGCTTCTTTTGATGCAGCCCAGGACACGGTTGGCTTTCTGCGCAGCAAGCGCACACTGCCGGCTCATGTTG
>WKFP01006761.1:0-42344 GCA_011057875.1 Pterocles orientalis
GACATGGACAGTGGGATGGAGTGCACCCTCAACAAGTTTGCTGATGACACCAAGCTGTGTGGTGTGGTGGACACGCTGGAGGGAAGGGATGCCATCCAGAGGGACCTTGACAGGCTGGAGAGGTGGGCCCATGCAAACCTCATGAAATTTAACAAGGCCAAGTGCAAGGTCCTGCACGTAGGTCGAGGCAATCCCAAGCACAAATACAGGCTGGGTGGAGAATGGATTTGAAAGCAGCCCTGAGGAGAAGGACTTGGGGGTCCTGGTGGATGAGAAGCTGAACGTGAGCCGGCAGTGTATGCTTGCAGCCCAGAAAGCCAACCGTGTCCTGGGCTGCATCAAAAGAAGCATTAGCAGCAGGTCAAGGGAGGTGATTCTCCCCCTCTACTCTGCTCTTGTGAGACCCTACCTGGAGTACTGTGTTCAGATGTGGGGCCCCCAACATAAAAAAGACATGGACCTGTTGGAGAGAGTCCAGAGGAGAGCCATGAAGATGGTCAGAGGGCTGGAGCACCTCCCCTATGAGGACAGGCTGAAAGAGTTGGGGTTGTTCAGCCTGGAGAAGAGAAGGCTCCGAGGAGACCTAATAGCAGCCTTCCAGTACCTGAAGGGGGCTACAGGAGAGATGGGGAAGGGACTCTTTATCAGGGAGTGTAGTGAGAGGACAAGGGGTAATGGCTTTAAACTGAAAGAGAGCAGATTTAGATTAGGTTTTAGGAAGAAATTTTTTACTCTGAGGCTCGTGAGACACTGGAACAGGTTGCCCAGAGAAGCTGTGGATGCCCCATCCCTGGAGGGGTTCAAGGCCAGGCTGGATGAGGCTTTGAGCAACCTGGTCTAGTGGAGGGTGTCCCTGCCCGCAGCAGGAGGGTGGAACTCGGTGATCTTGAAGGTCCTTTCCAAACAGTAACGTCGTATTTAGGAGTATTTGACAGTGTTAAGTCTGTCGGTGTTTGAAGATGAGTCGCTATTTGTGATAAAATATCTGATGCATTAGCAACATTTTGCTAATCATAATGCAAATCACTGCCACAAACATAGGTCCCAGTTGGTAGTGTTTTTGTTTTCAGTTCACTGACTAGTATTTAAAAGTAGAGAATAAATATACTTAAGGGAATGGAAATGCAGTGGCTTAGAGTGGCAAGAACACAAACATTCACTTTTGATTCTGGTAATCAAAGGGTTTGATTAAGTGCTGGTGCATCGTGGAGTTTATTATCTATGTATTATATACTTTTAAAAAATTCATAAAATCTGGAAAATTCAATGTCACTATGCTAAAAGAGTTTTGTACCTTTGATAGTTCTATTCCTTGTTGATTATTATGTTTTTTATCCTTGGATTTAATAACCAAACCATGTGCTCATGTTTAAGATAAAGTAATCTTGTCGTCTTCAGTAAATAGCTTTCAAAAGAGGTTGCAGATAGGCAATTAGCAACTGAACTTTAGTTAGGAGATATATTATGAGAGTAAGATTTTTATCCTGGAGAGGAGGTGCTTGGAAGCTCTGAATGGTCGGTCTCACCATTATTTTACCACTACAGGGCTTATTTGTGTAACAGTGAAAAACGTGCTTGAGAAGCTTGCCTTGAGGCAGCTTTCTGATGCTTCACACAGTCCAAGAAAAACGGAGAAAAGCACCACATATGGAAGTGTGACATTGAAAAGATAGATATTGGACTACAAAGTTAAGAATACTGTGGACTAGCTGTTTGATATTCCTAGTTCTTCTAAACTCAGAAAACTAAATGGGAGATTATATCTCACTCTGCAACTAGACATAGAGGCTGATTAGGAGTAAAAAGAGGTTTGAGAAAATAAAAAAAAAATCCCATCAAATTATGTTTTTAAAAAGTTTTGTTGTTTATTTGAGCTGTGCTTTAAGCACCTCTTTGAAAGAGCCATACTTTTTTTGAAATGAGTTGCATTATCTTGGTTTCTGCTTTTCTTTTGCTTTTTATCACAGCTGAACATTTCATGTTTACAGTCCACACTAACATGCAAGATATTTCCTTGAGAATCTGTTCAGTACAGAATGTGCCTCATTCACAGCGCCAACAAGAATCCCAGTGCAAGTATCCTCTCTTTCCTGTTCATAAAGCCCGAGTTGTAGTGGCAGAATGTAACATCTCTTTTGGCACTTTGCAAGAGCCTGTCTTTTGTTTTTAAACATTGTTTGGCAGTTCCTTGGCTTGTCAGCACAGAATCTGTGGAGTCAGTTTTCTTGAAAACTGCTACTAGCTTTGGGATTTTGCATATATATGCACTTAAAATTAATTTTTGCAAAACTATAGTTGCTGGTCTAATTCTATTCTTTTGTTTAGAGATCCTGCAAATTCTGTTTAATGAGTCTTAAAATGTGCAGTGTCATTCTGAGTTCTGTGTCTGTCATTAGCAAGTATGACATCCCTAATGTAGACAGTGCAGCTTCATATTTTCTCAATAATTTCTAGATATGTTGGTTTGTTTTTTGTTTTTTATAAAAAGTACATACAACTTGTCAACAAAACTGTTGGTTATATAACAGAGTTCTTGCTGTTGCTATTTACACAATCGGGAGTTGAAAGAAAAGTTAGACAGAATATCCCCCTTAAAAAAAATACTTTTTTTTAAGGCAAAATTTTGTATTGTGAAACACAGATTGTTTAGTTGTTGTTTCCTTGTTGTTCACTGATATTTCTTTTCCAAAAGAAACCGTATTTTTGGAAGTCGTCTTGTTTCATACCACTACAAAACTGTATTTTTGTGCAGATAATACTTTTCTCATTTGGTGTAGCGGCTTGGTATCATAATGCTGTGACAAAACAAATGGTGGCGTGTATCGCCTTTCAGCACTAACTTGTCTCTTAATAGTTGTAGATAAAGATTTGGGGTTTTTTTCCTCTTCCTGTTTCCCAAAACTGTAGACAACAGTGACTTCTCTCATGGGCGTCCCTGACAGCTGTAATGACCTGGATGCCAAGTTCTGGCTCCCAAGCCTTGACCTCTTCTTTGGCTTCTTTCCTGGTCTCTTGTCTGCCTCCTCTGCTTGTTGCTGTGGCAGCTGTGGAATCATCTTTGGAGCTGATAAATGCAAAGCTAGCTCATTCTGCTTTGTTGTTGGTGATGCCACTTCTCTTAGACTTAGCTCAGTGAGAATTATCCGTATGTTTTTAATATATTCTAAGAATGAGATTTCTTAAAATAATCAAATTGCTGTAATACAAATACTGATTTTTAATTTTCTTACTATAAATAGAAAGTGTTTGGTTCTACTTTGCTTGGATGTGAAAACAGTCTGAATATAAATACATGGCACAAAGAACAGTAATCCTCCATCCCTGATGGTTTTGTTTGGCATTAGCTTTCTGGATAGAAAGAATAACAGTACTTTCATTGTATGAAATATTTCAGCAGCCTTGTAAAGAGCAAGTGTGTCTGAGACATGGTTAAAAAGCTTTAAAAGGGATGTGCTTATAATTTGAAGACCAGCATTTATTGAATGTGTGTTACCTATTCATGCATTTAATATCAGTAGCTACGCATGAAGAGAGTCTAATTTGGTTTGAAAGAGGTTTAGTAGAATTATTAGAAGGAAGGGGAGAAGCAAATGTTTGAAAGCAGGGTGCAGGGCTGGGTTGTGTGTCTAAACCCTGTTTTAGACAACTGGAATTTATGAAAAGGAAGCAAGAATTAAAATATTCTCTTTCTCTTATCTCAGAAAAAGTGAAGTCTTAATGCCCAGCAAAACTGTGTATTGAAATGTAGTATCATTAAAGTCGGACTTAAGAGTGGGAAAATACAAACCAATATCTAATGATGTTAGAGGTGAAGCACTATCCATGTCTGTAGCAAAACCATAAAGCAGGACCAAAATCAGCCCTTTGATGAGGATTGTGTGGTTGCACGTTGGCAGAAGACGTGCAGGGTTTTAAGAAAAGCTGCTGTAGCTAGATAACCTCTTGGTATGTTTATAGCAATGCCCGTGGTTGTATTTCAGAGCAGAAGAGACCATTGTAATTATCGAGTAGAGGAATGTAAACTGTTTCTGAGCATTTAAATAAAAAATACAATGGTGGGAGGGGAAGAGGTTTGACCATAACTGTTCAGTCTATTGTAGCATAAATATTCTTCCTCAAATGACTCCGAAATAGCAATGAAATGGAGAGAGAGAGATAGAGAAGGGCCAATATCCTATCTTGCTGAAGGAAACGGAAGGAACATATATTCCTTATGTCAGGGATCATCCATGTAAATGACAGTGTGGGTACTGATTATAAGCTGGATATTCCATATGGTTGTATATTTTAGGGACTTAACAGCATTTTGAGGTACTCAGGGGTTGATTTCATCCATTGAAAGATGTAAAATGTCAAATTCTTCTGTCTTGTTGCCATCTGGCATCCCACGGGTTTGGTCACTGTTGTTTATGAACCTGATTTGATTCCTGAGGGGAGTCGCCCCATCTGAAAGTTTACCTGTTTGTCAGAGAGAAGACAAGTAGCAGAACAGTGCCATAGTGGCTTGCAGAAAAAAAATGTAGAAGGGGGAGGAAGGATTAAGAATCCAAACCAGCTCCAGCCTGCAGAAATACTAGTGCAGGAAGAACCAGAATCTGTTTAGTTGGGGTTTTCATTCTCGCAACAATTTCTGACACTGTATACTGAGTTAATACTCCTTGCTTCATGAACTAGAGAGAGAGCGAGCTCAGCCTCAGCTGTTTGACGAGAGAGAGAATGAAAAAAAAAAAAAGTTCAAAATGAAATGTGTGTATGAGTCATTTCAAAACTTGGGAGCTTTTTGTAGATAGGGTATATCAGGTGCATAGCTGTACAAAGGGTAGGAAAAAGAAAGGACTAGATCAAAGCCCTTCTGGTTGGAATTATTGAAACATATTTGCATATCCGTTAATAATTTGCCATAGTTTTTAAGGCATCTATTAACTTTCTAAATCTCTCCAGAAATATACACTGTAATTTATACAAGTGAATTAATTCCATACTGTAGCCACTTTTTAATTTTTTCCATTTACAGTTTAAACATTAGTAACAAAAATAAGAATAAATTTAATATTGTAAATGTTAATAGCAAGATTTTACTCTTAAGTGCAAAGTAAATCCAGAACTGATTTAATGCTACTGATTTGTGTCTCTTAATGAATATATGGTTTTGTGAGACCTTGAGTGTTAATTTCTAACAGATTGATAGTTTTCCTTTTATTAGCCAGTTGTAAATATATATTCCCAAATAAAAATTCTGTCCAGACCCACTACCAGATCCAAGGTTCCATACGTTCTCTTAATAGCTTAAACTTTCATCCTCTGACTTCTGGAAATCTTTTAATATGGTTTCAGGTTTTGGATCTCTGTGTTGGTGCATATTTGAATCTAGGTTTCAGCTCCATTTATGAAGACATGTAGAACAATGCCTTTGTCTTGCACAGGAGAGGTCTCTAATGCTGGATGCTGTGAATGGTGGGCATTCTTTGAAGACTCCTCTCGTATGTGAGATATGAGGGCAATGTTACTTAAAGAATTTTCTTACAGTTGTATTTTTTCATCCCAGCGTTATTGCCTCCCTTCTGCCTACCAGAGAGCATTGGCAGCTTCCAAATGTGTGCTTTCCTAACTTTATATAGCCTTCTGCTACTGTGTGTGTGTGTGTGTGTGTGTGTGTGTGTGTGTGTGTGTGTGGTGGTCTGAGGTTTTTTGCTTAGTGCTTACTGAAGCCCTCAGTCAGCTTGAAGCTGTCCTGGCTGTGTGTTGATCTATTTTTATCTGATAATTGGTTTTCCTGCTTGAGGGACTCACACATTGTAAATGAAGGTACTGATTTGCCTTGTTCCCTGTGTGATATTTTTGTTTTCCTAGTGAATTGCCATGTTGTTTGGTTAAAACTGGTTTATTTTGGAGTATTACCTACAGATACCTTGAAGCAACTAAAGTGTAACTGAAGGAAAAAAATTAATGTGAACATTTTGTAAATTTGGTAATCACAAAATTTGATAATTAGTTGCAATATGCTTTCTTGTGTGCATACAGAGGAGAATGTTCAATAGAAGGACATCTATTTTTTATACAAAAAATAATCAATTGATATATGATATATGTATTCTTAAAATTGGTTTAAACCAAAATTAAATTTCAGTATTTGTCAGTTAGTAAATTGGAGTTGAGGGATGGGGTTGTTTTTACTAGAGCTAAGCATTAGTCCATGTATTGGTGGAAGAAGAATGAGGAATTGCAATTCCTCATTTATCTAACTTGCATAATGGAATAAGTATAAATATCTTAGTTGGGATTTGGTGAGTTTACTGCAGCCAATGCTATCTTCTTCCCGTAGAACGGAACCGCTGCCCAAGGTGATTGATGTTGATTCGTAGCTCAGGCATGATTTCCTTAACAATAAGTCTACAGGCAGATTTCTTTTTCTGCGTCTAGCTGTGTGTTTCCACTGATGTTTTCTACTCCTTTGTCAGAGGCAACATCCCAGCTAATCTGTTGTGAGAGTACTCCTATATCCATATCAGTCAAAAGGAGTAGTTATAGATCATATATATATGTACATATATATATGTATATATATATTTGCTTATGTAACTCAAAATGGATCAGGGCCCCATGACCTTTAAATTCTGTGAACGTCATCTTGGAATAACTAGATAAAAAATATCCCAATATTCTTAGGAAATTGCTGTAAGAAGGAGTTGGAGAAGGCTAGAATGCTGAAATATGTGGAAAATGTAGTTATCATCAAATGAGGAACTATGTAGTTCATGATCCAGGTAATCTGCATAATGTTAGTAACTGTAGGAGTTGCTGAAAAGAAGTAGTATAGTGAATTTAGCTAGCTGATGTATCGTCTAAATTGATCTCGAGAATTTGTTGTTTTATGGAAATTATTTATTATAATACCCTTTTATCGTAACATTATTGTGAAACTTTGTGTCAGATCTTCATGTGCAACACTTTGACAATGTATTTAGAGATGCAGTTTGATCATGTATGTTGAATTGAAACCTCCATAACTTTGCTACAAAATCAGTTATTTCAAATATTGGGTCAAATTAATATTAAATTACTAAAGCATTCTGTAGTTCCGCTTTCAGTATTGTGATAATATTGCCATTGATAAAAGTGTTTGTGAAAAGTTCTGTATAAATAGAAGAGGATAAAACACCTGTAAGACAGATGTATGTATTTTCAAACTGATGGTTAATTAGCCAAAGTTAATAAAAAGGAGAGGTAGTATGTTTACAGCCTGTTAGCAAAGTGAAAATATAGCAAGTGGGATTGAAGAGCCACTTTATGTGACAGAGCTAATTATGAAAATGGAGTTTATAATGGGAAGGATAATTTTATAGTCCATACATGGGTTATCTCCCTAAAATATAAGTTGGCAGTATTTTTTTTTAACTGTATCTTTTCATCTTTTATTTTCTGGATGTGTTGACTCGGTAGGTTTTTGGTTTGTACCTAGAATTTTCTAAGTGAAAAATGTACATCCATTATTGCATTTAGCACTGAGTGGTAAGTGACAGCACAAACACAGGATATCTTCTCAGCAATAGGGTTAAAAGAATAAAAAAATTTTATGCATTCTTAATAGCAGCATGTTCTTTTGGGGGGTACTAGAGAGTGATAATTCAAGATAAGTTTTTTAACAAGTATTTGAAGTCTGTCATTTGACATTGATAACTTGTAACATGTTCCTGCATGAAAAAAAAACTTGTCAGGTTTTGTTTGAATGGGGCTCTTCACATATTTTATTAAATGTATTTTAATATGTATGTTATTTTGTCGTAGCAATTGTTCTTTACCTGTTTCTCTTGTATGAGGAACTCTGACTTCTGCCTGGAATACTTTTGGTTCTTTCTGAATAACCATATACATTTAGAGCTGTGATCCCCATTAGATAGCTAGAATATTTTTCAAGAAGTTGGTGACATGGTTTATTACACAGTTTGTTAAGGTACATCCAGGAATACAATATCAATATCTTAACTTGCGATGTTACATTGCACAGGATTGTTTATAGTCTTTGCTCAGTAGTAGAGGGTTTGTTTTTTTTTTCTTTCAGATAGTACTTTCTCCAAAATAACTTTGAAATGCAGGATGTGTGAAAATATATAGGGAAGTGAAAAGAACTTGTAGGATTAAGTTTGTTACAATGCTTATTTTTAAATACCTTCTAGTATTGAATAAGTCAAAATGTTACATATATCTCTAGTTCCAAAAAGAATCTTGAAATGGGAGAGGGATAAAAGTTTGACTGGACAAATACTGTTACTTCAAAATGTAGACAACTGTCCAATTTTTTTTCATTATCTGTTTTTTTTTCCTGATTTTTAGCCTGAAAAGTTAAAATGGTACCAGTATAATTATTTGGTGCATTAATTGTAACAGTATACTGCAAGAACTAAAATTCTAACAGGCCTTCAAAGCGACATAATCTGCTCTTGTACTAGAATAAAAATATTGTGGAATCATAGAATGGTTAGAGTTGGAAAGGACCTTCAAGATCATTGAGTTACAAGCCCCCTGCCATGGGCAGGGACACCCTCCACTAGCCCAGGTTGCTCAAAGCCTCATCCAGCCTGGCTTTGAACACCTCCAGGGATGGGGCATCCACAGCTTCCCTGGGCAACCTGTTCCAGTGTCTCACCACCCTCACAGAAAAAAAACTTCCTCCTAATATCTAAATCTGCCCTCTTTCAGTTTATACCCGTTACCTGTTGTCCTCTCACTATACTCCCTGATAACGAGTGTTTCCCCATCTCTCCTGTAGAGGCCCCCTTTAAGTACTGGAAGGCTGCTATTAGGTCTCCCTGGAGCCTTCTCTTCTCCAAGCTGAACAAGCCCAGTTCCCTCAACCTTTCCTCACAGGAGAGGTGCTCCAGCCTCTGATCATCTTTGTGGCCCTCCTTTGGACCCGTTCTAAGAGCTCCACACTTTTCTTGTGCTGGCGACCCCAGGCCTGGACACAGTACTCCAGATGGGGTCTCACAAGAGCAGAGTAGAGGGGGAGAATCACCTCCCTCTCCCTGCTGGCCACCCCTTTTTTTTAATGCAACCCAAGTCATAGTTGGCCTTCTGGGCCGCAGGCGCACACTGCTGGCTCATGTTCAGCTTCTCATCCACCAGGACCCCCAAGTCCTTCTCCGCAGGGCTGCTCTCAAGGAGTTCTTCTCTCAGTAGGAGATCCAGAGGATCTCATCTGCTTGCTCTTCATGGTCTGGTGGTCTGTAGCAGGCCCCTACTATAGTGTTCCCTGTCCCACCCTCCCTTTAATCCTGACCCATAGACTTTCAGTTGGTTCCTCATCCATTCCCAGGTGGAGCTCATTGCACTCCAGCTGATCCCTGACATAGAGGGTGACACCCCCTCCTCCTTTCCACTGCCTGTCCTTCCTGAAGAGCCTGTATCCCTCTATTCCAACACTCCAGTCATTAGGGACCCATGTCTCCCTGATGCCAGTGAGATCGTAGCACTGCAGGCGTGCACAGATTTCTTAGTCCTCTTGTTTATTCCCCATGTTATGTACGTTTTCATAGAGACACTTCAGTTGCGCCCCCAGTGAAGTTGACTTACTGGCAAGAAGTCCTTTGTGTTGCCCTTCAGGTGCTTTCCTGCTGGCCTGTGACTCTTCTCCAGGCTCTGGGCATCTGTCTCTGGCTCTAGCTTCAAAATGGTGTGACTGGGATGGATAGAGGTTCCCTTCCCCTGGCAACTTTAGTTTAAAGCCCTTTTTGCCTGGTTGGTGAGCCTATGACCAAAGATGCTCTTCCTCTTCTCTGACAGGTGGACCCTGCCGGTCCCCATTAGATCAGATTTCTCAAAGTGAGTCCTGTGGTCCAATTAGCCAAATCCCTGACTGTGGCACTGCTACTGTAACCAGTTATTGGGTCAGTAGATCTGATGGGCCTTTTCAAACCCCTTCACTTTGACCGGAAGGATTGATGAAAAAACTAATTGCTCTCCAGAGTCCCTTAGTGCTGCTCCCTGGGCTCTGTAATCCTTCTTGATGGACCTCGGGCTGCTCCTGGCTGTATCGCTGGTGCGCACATGAAACAACAGCAGGGGTTAATAGTTAGTGGGCTGTACAAGGCTTGGTAGCCTCTTGGTGATGTCCCTGATAGGAGACCCTGGTAAACAGCACACCTCTCTAGAGAGTGGATCAGGTTGGCAAATGGGTGCCTCCATACCTCTCAGAAGAGAATCTCCTACTACTATCACCTGTTGCTTTTTCTTAGATGCACTGGTTGTTACCTGAGAAGCAGATTGGGCTGCTTTACTTGGCTCCAGTCTCTTTCCTGATGTTTCCTCATTGGTCTGCAGAGCGGTGAAGTGGTTCTGCAAGGGCATCTCAGACTTTGGGGGAAGCCTCTTCCTCCTGCTGGTCCTTGCCCTTGCTACTTCCATTCTTCATTTCTGCTGTTCCCCTTCGCTCATGTGTGTGTTCGTGGGGAATCTTTTGGCTGTATGGCCATGGACAGTGGGTCCACTGTGGACTGCGCATGGAACCAGCTATCTAGCTCCTTCTCGGCTTCCATTATGCACTGCAGCCTTCTCACCACCTCCTGGAACTCAGCCGCCTGCTGCAGGAGCAGCTCCACCTGGGCTTGCCTTTTGCAGGCAGGTTCACTGCCTGCCCCTACCCCAGGAGAAAGGTCTAGGTACTTCCTGCAGTCTGAGGTCTACACTGCAGCCTCTCGCCTCAGCAGCTCCATTTGGGTGGAGGCATCAGCCACCTTTGGGGCAGGTGGTGCAGACCGCCCAGCCGGAGCTGCAGCTTTTGCTCTCAGATGGGTGGCCACCATTGTGCCTTGAGGGTCAGGTAGGATGAGCACCCTTTGCCTATTCAGTCGGTCACAGATGGTACCTGATTGCTGGGTTCTGTATAATTCAGGTCTCCCTTGCCTTCCAAGAGGCACCCTTCAGCGTGAACTGCTGGGCCACGCCGACTGCTGCACCACGCCCTGGTCACAGTGCTCCCTAGGGTGGCTTCTTGAGGAGTGGGGGGTGACTGCCCTTACTTCTGGCCCCACCCATGCTGCATCAGCCACCCTTGGGCCCGCTGCCAGCTCTTGGTGGGTCTGTGTCCTCCTCTGGAGCTTCCCTGGCATTTTCCTGCTTGAGGAAACCTCCCTGTATGGTGGTGGATATCTCCAAGGAATTACACTGAAATAACCCTAGCTGTATGAATGTACACATTACCCCATATTGGTGTCAGTTCTTGATCAGACAATGTATTCCATTGTTTTGGAAGTTGCCATTTCTCCCTGCTGATTTGTGAAGGTACTCGGAACTCAAAACAGTTTCTGCTTGTTTAGCCTTAGAGCTTTAAATTCTGTCCGTGTTAGCATTTTAACCATATTGAGGAACTACTAGAAGGTTTTAGAAGCTACTTAGTATTGTTTGGGAAGTGGGGATTTGAATTCTGATAAAGGATAATTTTTGGAGGGTTTTATGAAACACACTAAATAGGGAAAAAAACAACAACACAAAATTGTTTTAGTCTAGCAGGACTGTGGAACCAGTCTTCAAAAGTATTTTAATTGTAGAGTTTCTGAAAAACAAAGGCAAATTTTTAGCTTTTTTCTTTTATGCCTCCCCAGACATAATTGATAATGTGCATTCCTGCCTACAGATGTTTCCCTAGTGACAGGATGTTTGGGCCATGGAAAATAAACTCAATGAAAGTTGACTAAAAATAGTTTTAACAGGTATCTGTTTATGATCAGCAATAACATTGGTGTGATGCCAGAATAAGCAAAATAATTATTTTCCTTGATGGAGAATGAGTGTGTAATAGCTTGAAAGGAGAGTCGTCTGAGCACTTAAATAGCTTTTCCCTCAATATTGAAAGCTTTTTGAATAGTGCACACTGAACAAGACCAGTTTCATTGTTGTAAGGACACACTGTTTTGCAGTGCAGTAAAACTAGGCTGCTGATCCTTTGAACTAATAATGCATTTTAAGTGAAGAAAAATTTTTAATCCTGTGTCAAAGTAGATAGTGATCCCATGTACATTGCCATGGTATCTCAGCAGTTGGGAAAATCGCCTAAGCGCAAATAAATGGTCTGACAAAGACCAGGGTTCTGTTTCATTTTCCACTTGCAGGCATGTTTTCTCCTGTTGATCAGAAGTATATGGAAAAATGTGTAATGATGGGTTTAAAATTTCATACAGGGGACTTAATTTATTCCTTCTCATCTGATATACACTTACTTTGTGGTAAACGATAAGGTTCTTGTGAACTTATAACTCTAGTTTTATAGTGCATCTGAGATGCTATTTTAAATCTCAACTGTGGGAAGGAAACTTTGGAAAAAATATTACATAAGCTGATGGAATGTCGTTTGCTCTTCTTTTCCTCTGCTTGACACTGAACTGGCTCTGCAAGTCTCTTGTGTATACTCAGGAGTATTTTGAGCCAAATGTTTCAATATTTATATCACATACATGCAAACAAAACCAAACAAAACAGGCAAAACAACAGAGCCGGGAACCCCAATGGGGTTAGTTTAGCTGCTCTCTTCCTCTGCAGTTCAGATTTAGTGCATTTATTTATTAAAGCATAGACTGGTCTTCTTATCTTAACATCTAGGAGATACTGTGAGAACAAAATCGTTGTGCAAGTCCATCTCTTTTTAAAGGAAGCTAGTGATGAAACTGAAATGCTAGCTTTGCTCAGTGCTGTCAGAGTTGTTTTGCAACAGTTGTTCAAAGGTAATGTATATTTTTTAAGATACTGTTATGATGGATCACGTGGTCAGGGATCGTCATACTTCATCCATGTATAGAGTAAATTTTAGAGTTAAAAAGAGCCTTTTGATGAAAACAGCTTATTTGATCTGTTTCCCTCCAGCAGTGCTGCACAGTGATCAGGCTGGAAGGAGTAATTGATGTGTTTTCAGTTAAATTTTTCAAAATGTTTTATGAATGAAAAGACTAATACAGAGACAACCTCTGGCATGAGGAGTCCTGAAGGAGGGGTTTGCTTGGAGGTACATTGTGGGAAGCTGTCATTATCCACTTATCTTTTCTTCTGCACTTTCTTCCAGGGACAGGATGTTGGATGCTTGTGTGCTCTGATCTGAAGTAACACAATAGCATTTATTTTCATAACCTTCTAAAAGCGGCTTTCGCATTCTTTTATTGTAAAACAACTGTAAAATTGCTAGGGCAAAGGAAGAAGGGCTAGTTTGAGGAGACTCAGAAAGTAAGGGCAAACATACAGTTTCTCCACTGTGTGATTTCTGGGCAATCTGTGGTCTGATGCTGCTGTCAGCACTAACGTCTTCAGAGTGTGTTGTTTTAGAGGGAGCAGGTGTTTTTTTTTTCATGGAGAGCTGTGCAGGCAGAACTGAAAAGTTATACCTGTTTCAGTAAGCAGAAGCAAAGTCAAAAGAAGAACAAACTTGGAGCGAAGGACAATAAGCCAGGGGAATGGCTGCTGTACTTCTACAGGAGTGTCTGCCTTTCCCCAAGCAGTGCCACTGGGCACCGTCAGATGTCTACCTTACAGTATGTTTTTTTTCCTGTAGTCTGACAATGACCTTGGAGAAGGGTAAACATTCAAAACCACTATGTAGTTATTAAGAAAACCTGTTGTAAACAGAGTGGGCAAATGCTTACTATGACCCTGTTTAGTAACGTATGTCTGAAAGGAGATGATAACTAATTACAGAGGCGTTGTTCCTCTTTGACTATCAGTCCTGTGTTTTTCTCTTACTGCTAATAACAACATAAACATATGAGGAGTCAATTGCCAATGTGAATTGGCAATCTTGGTTTGGTTTTGAAAGGAAAAATCCACATGTGATAGTGTTAGAAACAATAAACTGCCTTTTAGGATGCTTAATCATTCCTCCTGTACCTGCCTCTATGGTCTATGTAGCATGTAGTGAAATGTAAGGAAAGAAAATACACGTGGGTTTCTTGGGAATGCAGTGAATAGAGAGGATTGGATCTATATCTAGTGGTATTGCTAGGGCTTTGAAGAGAGTGCTATAAAATATTATTTAGCTGGAAACACGGTGACCTTCTGTAAGGTCTGGAAAGTGAGACTGATACTGCTAAAACTATACTCAAATACATCAAAATTAATTCCAAAAAGAAATCTTTAACCTCCTATTCAGCTACCTAAAATACATTTTCTTTTATGATAGGTACAACTGTTAAATATAAAATCATGGTGCTTTAATATATAAACTGAAAATTTCTTATTTTAGAGTTGCTGCGTTCCTTGCAGACAGCCCTAACACTATTTTTATACTTGTCTATTCTTATCAAAACTCTATTTACAGTAATAACTCCCTTTAATTATGCTTCATGATTTGTGTTGAACTTCTGTGTTCCCTTCTTCCTTCGTGTTGGAGTTGGGCTTCAAACTTCTCTCTGCTTTCCTTCCTCTCTCTGTTCCCCAAGTGAAAGCTACCTTTGTTTTTGTTTCTATTTCTGTATAGAGTGCTTACATATTTTAGCCTTCATACCTAATCTGACACACAAGCTTGCTTTCCTTAAATCCATAGAGAGTGATTTTATATACTGCTTTCTCAGTATTAGATTATTCTGTTTAACACTTAATCTATGTATAGTGTGTTACAACAAGGGATCTGGTAGTTACCAGGGCTCTGCAGTAGCAGTGCTGGCTGCTGCCATGTCTTGCCTAAAATTTCTGTCATATTGGTACAGAACTGTGTCTCTAGTGAAAAAAGATGGAGAATGAGATTTATGGAGTGGTAGCTTATGCTGTCCATGGTGAATAGCAAAAAGGAACAAGGCATAACTTACTGCTTTACAGTACATTGATTACTTTTTTGGGGCAAATATAATGTGGAAAGTCTGTACAATAGTAGTATATATTTACAAGTGTGGTGTCATTCAGAGTACTTACATGTACTTCTGAAAAACTCTACTTTGTATATGTGTGACTTTCCAGTGGATGATTTTTGCTTCAGAAGTGTATTGCCTTTTTCTTTTGGAAGCTAAAAATATATCCAATGATGTATTTATGGAATCTCTTAACTCAAATACATAATCACAGAATATCAGGCAGGGACTACTGTGTGAACCTGAAAGTGGAGCACTTCAGAGTGCCCAGGGTGAGAGACTCACCTCTATGGCTTAATTTTCTGACTGGGCAATTATCTTTACTTACCTCACAGGGATACTGTGACACTGCATATATCAAATACTTTTAAGATATTTGGATGATCCTCCTTCCACTGCACCAAGAAGAATGGAAGAGAAAGGCTAAAGCTATTCTTATGTTAATTTTTTACTGCCACAAAGGTTGTTCCTAGTTACTTACCTGTTCTCAAAGTAAACATGGCAAGCCTTTTATGGTTGTGTAATGCCACTTTTATTATCAAACAGAATGGATGACTCAAACTTATCATCCACTTCTGAAAGGAAAAAATAGCTCGGACATTTTAAGGAGGGTCTTTTATGGCTTTATGCAAATTCCAGATCTTTCACTAAAATTTTCTGTCTGCGCAATAAGCTGTTAATGGAAGCAGTATTTGCAAATTATAATTTTCATTCACAGATGCTTTATTTCCTTTTCTTGATTGCTGTCAGGATCTTCAGTTCATCTTTGACAACAGAGTCACATTTCTCAACTTAAAAATAAAATACCTTCACCAATTATAGCTGCATGCAATACCACCTGAATTCTGGTAGGGAGTTCCAGTCTTTTCACTTTTCTTTTTTCCTCTCTGATTGCATATTGAGATACACTTCTGTACAGTTCCTCCTAGAAGCTATACTAAGGCACGTGGAAGACAGGGAGGTGATTTGAGACAACCAGCATGGCTTCACCAAGGGCAAATCCTGACCCTGACCAACCTGGTGGCCTTCTATGATGCAGTGGCTACATTAGTGGACAAGAGAAGAGCTACAGATGTCATCTGTGTGGTGTTCTGTAAGGTCTCTGACACAGTCCCCCACAGTATCCTTCTCTCTAAATTGGAGGGATAAGGATTTGATGGGTGGACTGTTTAGTGGATAAGGTATTGGATGGGTGGTCGCATCCAGTGGGTAGTGCTCAACAGCTCAATGTCCAGATGGAGATTGGTGATGAGTGGTGTCCCTCAGAGGTCCATTTTGGGACCAGTGCTGTTTAATACATTCATTAATGACATAGTGGGATCGAGTGTACCCTCAGCAAGTTTTCCAACAACACCAAGCTGAGTGGTGCAGTTGATAAGCCTGAGGGATTGAATGTCAACCCAAGGAACCTGGACAAGCTTGAGAAGCGAGCCTGTGAGGTTCAACAAGGCCAAGAGCAAGATCCTGCACATGGGTTGGGGCAACCCCTGGTATCGATGCAGGCTGGGGGATGACAGGATTGAGAGCAGCCCTGTGGAGAAGGACTTAGGGGTATTAGTGGATGAGAAACTGGGTATGACCCAGCGATGTGCATTTGCAGCCCAGAAAGCCAGCCATATCCTGGTCTGCATCAAAGTGTGGTCAGCAGGTCAAGGGAGGTGATTCTGCCCCTCAGCTCCATTCTTGTGAGACCCCACCTGGAGTACTGTGTCCAGGTCTGGAGTCCTCAGGAAGATATGGACCTGTTGGAGTGGGTTCAGAGGAGGGCCACGAAGATGGTCAGAGGACTGGAGTGCCTCCCGTATGAGGACAGGCTGAGAGAGTTGGGGCTGTTCTGCCTGGAGAAGAGAATTCTCTGGGGAAACCTTCTAGCAGCCTTTCAGTACTTAAAGGAAGCTCATAAGAAAGATGGGGAAAAACTTTTTATCAGGGCCTGCTGTGATAGGACGAGGGGTAATAGTTTTGAACTGAAAGAGCATAGATTTAGACTAAATATGAGGAAGCAATTTTTTTCTGTGAGGGTGGTGAGACACTGGAACAGGTTGCCCAGAGAAGTGGTGGATGCCCCATCCCTGGGAACACTCAAGGTCAATTTGGATGGGGCTCTGAGTAACCTGATCTAGTTGAAGATGTCCTAGATCATTGCAGGGGGTTGGAACTAGATGATCTTAAAAGTCCCTTCCAAACCAAACTATTCTATGATTCTGTCTCGAGTTGATGTCATTCCAAAGTAGGGACATATTAGAATCCTTTTCTTCTAACTGGTTACATTACCATTATTTTGATTCTCAGGTCTCTTAAGCAGCTAGCTTGACCTGTTTGTTAGTTAATCCTAGAGTGGGAGTATCTCTGCCCTTAATTTGGGAATTGACAAAAGAAGGGTTGTTTTGTTAATCTGGTGTTTTTTAAAGCTTCCCAGGTGCTTATCTACCTTACAGGTGCTTATCCACTAACATTTCCCCCCCCCCCCCTTGAAAACATCCTATATTGTGTATTTTACTAACAGAAGTTCAGAAGAATATTGGGAAATGTCAGATCCTTTTGCTTGTTAAAATGACTTTAGGGCACACCTAACTATTTATTATACAGCAGCATATTAACTGCATTAGGCTGTATGATACATTAATTGTTTTCTTATGTTAGCCCCCTTAAAAAACCACACGTAAGCAATCCTTGTGGGGTTTTTTTATGTATGTTAATTTTATGTGAACAGCTGGAATTTGAGTTAAGACCATTTTCTAAGTCCCTCCAAGGTAATTTCATTTGACAAGGGCTATATGATATCTGCTGAAGATTGACCTCTTGAATGTTGTGATAAATTTGTCTTCCTTTGTTCCTTTTTCTTGGTTTTCAGCCCCTCAGTAAAAGGTGGCTACCTATACTTGAGTTCACAGTTCATCATATGAAGTGTTTTATCTTCTGTATGAGTGCTCTCTGCAGATTTGATGCCCTTTCTGTGAAGTTCTTTTCAAGTACACTGAGAAGCTTGTTTCCTTTGAGGTGGTGATAAGCAGAAACAAAACCGGACAGTTAAAAAATCACACCACTTCCATTACTCAACAGCTGACTATTTCAAAATAAATCTCTGAATTGTTGCTGTTGGGTGCTACAACATTCCTGAGTTTTGACTGGAAATATACTTCATCTGGAGAACTGGCTTTTCCCAAGTTGGTGCAGCACAGGGTCAGCTGTTTTTCTTCTCTAAACAGCAAACAAAATTCTGCATCATTATATTTCATTTGTGGTAACAGGATTGCTAGGTCCTGTACCTTACTGCAAAGTTGATTATAAAACATAATGTGAAATAATAAACTTGTTTCAGAGTAATTTACTAGGAGGGTGAATTCTTTGCCTGTTTGTTCATTCTTCTACTACGCCAGTGGTTCCTTTATACTGCCATCGTTTTCAGTCTGTTCTCGCTGCCTCCCGTGTCAGAGAAGTGACATTTTCTTTCATTGTTAGTTACATGATCTATGTGTCTTCTGAAATGTAAGCAGTCTGTGTTTTTTATTATTATTTTTATGATTTTTAACTGTTGCTTTATTATTTTTGTTATTATTAAATTATTATATTATTGTTATTATTTTCTATTATTTTTGTTTTTATTACTATTATTACTCACTTTGAAGTAAAGAAAACACAGTGTCAAGACACTTTCAGCTCATAAAACGAAGGTAAGTTCCTTTGCCACTGCAGTAAAATTACAAAGATTTTTTTTTTTCCGGTATTATGGAAAAAACTTGTCAGAAAAAAGGAATTGTGGAGCTTTGCAGTTTTAATTTTCTGTTGCTGCTGGTTGTAGAGTGTATGTAGTGAATAAATATGCAGTTTTTGGTATGTTGACACACTGGACTTACAGTAGATTTCAAGTAAGTTAGAAGTAAAGTGAGGTTACTGGAAAGGAAATTGAATAATCAGTGTTTTTCTTGGTTTAGTCCTTTGGACTCAATTTAATGTGTAACACAGCCTCTTAAATCTGACTTTCAGCGAAACAGAAATTCAGTGAGGATGTGATACACAGATGAACGCTTTACTGGATGTTTTTCAAAATGTCAGTTCAAGTTCTGCTAAAGAAAATGTTACTTTTCAACTTATTCTTGTTGATTTAAAATTAATTCTTTGCCTTACGTTGGCCAGCTTCTGTAGACCATTTTTTACAAGTATTGTTTATAAAGTAGTTGTTTATAAAGTTAATGGTTTGAAGTGTTCATCACATTATGGATAGACTATAAGACTAGCAAGAATAAGAACATCTTCAGTGATATCAGGTTTCCTTCATAAGCTACAAGATTCACAAGTGCAAATGTAATTTGGCAAAGTACTATGCATGAGGGTGTAGGTGTACCTTGAAAATGGGTACTTGGCATAAAACATTTCAGGCATATAAGAAATTATTGTTCAGGTAGCTGTATTTTATTTGTACTGAGTATTTCTAAAGATGCTAGGTTTTAAAGCCAGAAAACCACTCGAGTTCTCTTACCACTGGTATGACTTCTGTCATGTTTTCAGTTTTTGTTTTTTAAAAATTTGAGCTTGTATTTTCTTTTTAAAAAAAACAATTGCTGAAAATTTTGCATACTTGTACACAAGTTGCAAAAATTGTGACTGTTGGTATTTTGTTTCAAGCATAAATTGTCCTTGCCATTTAAAAAAAGAAAAATCACCTATTTTGCATTTGACAACCTTCAGTTTCTTGTCATTCATTCTTCTTCTTTACCTCGTAAAGTTTAGGACCCTTCTGTTCCCTTTGTCTTATATGCATAGTGTAATCAAGTTACCCTTTAGTTTTTTTCTTGGCTTCTTTACTCTGTCATTGTGATTTTTTTAATCATTCATGTTTCTCTTCTGTGAGCTTTTCCCATTTTTTTTCAACATTGTTCTTGAAGTGAGGAACTCTGAATTTCCTATGTTTTTCCAGTACTAGTCACATCACTAGCAGGGGCAAAGTAATTTCACTTCCTATCTTCTCTAGAGTCCTGTGTTTACCAAGTTAAGTACAATATTGCCATACTGTCCAAAGAATGATATTAAAATAATGATTAATCAGAACCCAAATCTCTTTTTTGAGTTACTGCTTCTGAGGACAGTGATCCCCCATTCTGTGCTTGATCTTTGTGATCGTTTGTAGATACAGTGTTTTACTTAGTTGCTCTGAGAGGTTTATTTCTTGGTTGTATGCAGTCAGTGAAGAGACACCTGTAGTACCTCTGCATCAGCACCTTGGTTTCTTCAGAATTTACTGCTGCTTAGGCACCACAGTTTTTTTTCAGAAATTATTTCACTTTTCTTCCACGTCATTAACAGCTGAATATTCTGATCAGCACTGAGATCAGTGGTTATGAGATGGTTCATGTGCTGCTGAAGAAAAGGTACAACCCTACTAGGATGGTATCCTGGAGCTCTATCATGTGTCTCATTTTTAAGCATGTTTGGTGGTATATGTATTTAATAATCACAATGTTGTGAAAATCAAGTCACGTGTTTTCAGAAGCTGTAAGTATACTCCATCAAAATTGTTGCTTTTTATCAACCAAGTTTTATGGTGTCCTCAAGAACCAGTATGCACCTAATGTGATACCTGTTATGCTAATGAAAGTTGATTGGAACTAATTATTGATTGTTAGTGGTGACAAGAACTTATAATTCGGGCATAAAACAGGTGGTGACAGTGTAAGCCTTCTATGTCATGCTTGGTGTCTTGCATACTCATTCTTTCTGATCTTTTCTAGTTAGTGTGATGTGTCATAAAAACAAGCGCGTTAGTCAGTAATGAAGACATTCAGGAAAGTTAGTTGTGATTGTAAATATGTGAAAACCAAAATGTCTCTTGCAGAAACAAGACCTGGCCTTATAAAAGAGACTGCCATGGTAGAGGCAGTCTTCTTGTCCATCCTTTTGAGATTCATGAATTTGCATACAAGAGGGCTCCAAGGCTGGGTGTAGCATTTGGAGTAGGATTCTTCATTGTCTTTAGGTACTTGCTGTTGTGATGGCCACCCCAAATTTGCCTTTATAATGTAACTGTGCTCTCCAGTAACTGTTAAGACTCTGTTAAAAATTGCTGATGTAGTTACTGAATGTAGAGTACTGTTGACAAGTAGGACTTGATTTCAGTTCAAATAGCCTCTTCTAATATGCCATTGTATAATTTATAGCATTTTTGGTTTTGTAATTTTATAATTTATATTAACTTGGAAAGCTGCTAAAAAAAAAGACTACAGTTGTATTGAAGTGGATTATTAGAAAGTCAATAGAAACACAAGAAAAACTGAAATGGCTGGAAATTGACAGTATAAATTCATCCATGTGTTGATGTCTGCACCATTATTTACCAGAGGAATTCCAGAAGCACATTGGTGTTATTTGGTATGACTTCACTCCCTTGGTGGGTTGCTGAATTTAAGAAAAGGGGAGGGAGGAAGCACTTGTTGCGTGAGATGTCTAGACTCCTGTCTATGGGAATCGATTGGCTCTCACCTATTTGTATATTCATAACACATATCTCTAGCATCATCATTTTTCTCAGCTGTCACTTCACAGCAACAAAGCGGCAGCAGCAGTGCCTTAGACATGGCATTTATAATTACTGGAGCAGCAAAACAAAACAAGCAGTCATTCCCTATGGTACTGGGTTTCTTTTACCTTTATGAAGGAAGAATGAGATCTTCAGCTTCTTAAATATTTTCCAGGATTAAAGTATGTAGATGTTTCTGTTCTCCTTCAGTCTGGTATGTTTTCACTTACAATTTTACACAGGAAGCACTCTTACAAATTTCAAGTACCTTCTGATGCTTTAAAAAAAAATCCCGATAGCATTAATACATTCATGGTGAGGGGAAGTAAAACTGAAACAGTATTTTGAAATGTGAACTTTTAAAATAGTTTCAGGTGACTAACACCTGTATGAACAAATAAATTCCAGAAGAACACAGTAGGTTATATATAATGGTAGTCTTTCCTTTATTCCTTCTCTTCATTTAAGAGAGACAAGTATGCATTCTGAAAAACAGATCCATTATAATGTTACAAGCAGCATTGTATGTTCAGGAAATGGTATGGTTTTAAATTAGCCTTTTTTAAAATGCTGTTGCCGTGCAAATATCTAGAAAGAGAAGATACACGCAATACTTGAAAAAAAAAAAGTGGGCTGTCACCTTAGGTTTCCTATTTATAGAAATTCTTTCACGGTTGAGTCTTTATAATTCTTGTAATAATCCTAGATGCTAAACTTGTTACCATATCCTGTTTGGAGGGGACCAAGATTGTGTTGGATGCAAATGAGTGGCCTTGCACATCAGTCTTTTGGATTACACAGGGGCCACTCATTAATCATGTGAATGGCTATATTCTCACTGTAACATCAGGTATGGAGAATAGAGTTGAGAACTTCAGAGGCATAACACCTTAGGAGCTTTGGTCCACAAGAAGAGTCATTAGAGTACATTTTTAAAGGCAATGTGTTGAGAACTGCCTGTGCACGTTACAAATTCAACAGAGAAGCCCAGTAATTCATTCTATTAAACGTATCCTGTTGCTGGCAGTGCACAAAAGACTAGTTTTACTGTGCAGTAGCAACTTCACTTGGAGATAACAAGTTTGACCATATTCTAAAAGTATGAAGGAGAATTTAAATTAAAACAAAGGTTAGTTGTATATATTTAAGCTTTAAAAAATAATCAAAGTACAAAAAATTGAATAAGCTATGTGAAGATAAAATTACTGGCATGGCGAGGAATAAAAATAAGGGAAAGAAAGAGGTGAACTTTTAACCAAACCATAATAAATGAAATTTGTGTCCCATGAAAACAAAGCATTGTCAGAAAGATTACCCTTACTAATAACCAAGCATATCCTTAATGACATCAAGGAGTCAAACTTCTGACAGAACAGGGTAACAAAGTGCTGTGTCATGTTTGTGTTGTGAAACTAACCTCTGTTGTATCTCCTTTGGTGTTATAGCAATAAAAGCGTGTTTTATGTTTGCTTTGGCCAACCCAAGTTGACAAACTCTCACAATTTACCTGATTTCAAAGTCGTAAGTGTTCAGCTTGGAAGAATAACGATGCTAAAGACTGGCTTACATCTTCAGAAGAATCTTGAGTGCCAGTCACCCCCAAATGTTTTTGTTTTGAAACATATTATGTAATGCTTTTTGTCTGTGTGAGAGAAGTTAGGCAAAAATAAGTAAATGATACAAAGTTACTTAGAACAGAAAAGTCCCTTCCCCACAAACCAACAATGGAAAACCTCCAAATTTATAAAAACCAGAGCCAGGATAAAATACGGGTGATACACATGTGTAATGTGTTTAATGATACAGTGTTTGAAAAATGGTGACAGTTTAAAAGATCAGATAGGCAGTAAGAAAAAATGCTTGCATGAACATGTAAAACAAAACCAGAAGCAGTACAGCATTTAGTAATTCTCTAGTTTACATTTGGCATCCCTGCAATTTCTGAAGAGGATCCAGATGCTTTTCAGGTTTGAGGTGACAGGGTAATATGCTTGTTCCCATTGGAAGTGAGCAAAACAATATAATTTCATTTTATATGTCTGCTGACTAGTAAAGACATTGTTTCTGGCTTGAGACAGATAGGTATCTGTGATGCTAAAATGATTCATCATCAAAATGGTTTTTAAATTGCTATATACAGCAAAGTCATCCTGTCTAACCCATTGTCATTTAGTACTATCAAAGAAAGGTAGTGTTCTTCTGGGTTGAAAGAAAAATATAGTAATTTTTTTTTCCTCATAACACTTTTATGCCATGCTGGAAGGTCTTACTTTTTGAGTACTGTTTTTTTTACCTGTGTTTGAGACGTACTGATATTTCTTCTCCCAGTAAAAGTGCCAGATGAGATGTTAAAAAAAGATTGTGAAGTAGCAAAACTGATTTATGAGCCTGTTATCTGACATGACTTTAACCTTTTAGGATTTCTGTGTGACTGTTTACTACGTTAGAAGATAATTCTTTAATTGTTACATCACAAAAACCCATGCAACTTGAAGTACTGCCAGGTCTCTCGAACATTCCAGGACAAGTTCTCCCATGATACTTTTTTTAACCTTTGTGAGCATGTGGGGAATATTTCTTTTATACATAAGGATGTGTGTGTTTGGATTATTAAAGAACACTTGCTCAAGGATATAAAAAAGAAAAAATCTAGGCCAAAATGTTTTAGGGATTTCTTCTCTCAAGTAACAGCTCTTAAAGGACTTCTAAGAGAAAAAGGCAAGGCTGCAGCAAAGTAACGTTTTGAACCCTGAAAATTTTGTTTGTTTTGCTTCTTCACTTTGCTACTAGTTTGTTTCTGGTTAAGATTCATGTGACTCTTGAGAGAAGTCTGTGTTTGGATAAAAGAAGTGCTATGATCTTCAATTATTTCATTTTTATAAATGTATCTTTTTAAGACAGAAATTGCATTAATTTATCAGGACTGCCTATTTTTAGAGGTGATCACTTGCCTCTGCACCCCAGGAGTCATCCTCTAGCTGTTGGAGACAGCAGGTCTTGGAGATAGTAAGCTGGCTCGCATTGCTGTTTGGGGCAGTGAAGCTGACCAGGTGATGGTGTGTCGTGGCTGATTCCAAAGCACACTCTGTTTGCAACAACAGCCTTGCCCTTGCATGCCAGGCTTGCTCAGTCCTGTATCTCTCTCAGTATGCTTCTCTCATTTTTCCTGAAGACTCGCCTTACCCATATTCAGCACAAAAAGGAGAGGCAATTTGCTTCATCTAGAAGCTGAAGAAAAGGCACTGTAGTATACTTGCATTTCCTTAACTCGGAGGAGAAGGAATCACTTTTAAGTCTGGTCATTAGGTAAATGAATAAAAACAAGTGGTCCCCAGATCAGGAAGTAAATATCTGCTTTTTCTCAGTATATCTGTGCAGACCCAGGACTGGTTCCAAGGCTGAAGGTCTGCAGGATACATACTTCTGTGATGCCATCCTCCTGGTTCACAGCAGGGCCAAATCACTACTGCTAGAAGTTATTCTTGTAGTGAGGTAATGCCTCTTCACAGGTTTCTCTCATTCCCAGAATGAGTTCTGAAGCTGAGACACATTTTTTGGTGTCGTGTTAACCCTTTTTAATTATGGGTAGCAGACTAGTCACGGGTACTGATGATTTCTTCCTTCAGTCCCTGGACTTTTCAGATTCCTGTGATAGCACTGGTCAGCTCTGTTGAGATTTATGTGTGAAAGGTCTCAGCTTCCCACCTGTCTCTGTTTGTGTGTTGTATTATAGTTACTCAAGGACCTGTTCAGATTTTGTCACTGCTCCAAGATCTTGTCTGACATCTCAGCATTGCCCATTTGGGAGGCTTGAGGCATCTCTCAGAGCTATGTTCAGAATTACTACTTCATTTGTTTCAAATTGGAAGTGGCCTTCTCAGCTGAGATTATTTCAGCCAGAGAATGAGCCAGCTGCAAGTTTTTATGGCTGATTATTCCTATGTGATAATGTTTCATAGCAACAAAGTGATGCTGAGTCCTTGCTGCAAGTTGACTCACAAATGGTCTTAAAATTCTAATAAAATCTGTAAGTAATGGGTTGTGTTTTTTTATTTCAGCCTTGGTACGTGTAGGGAGATGAGGACCCATGTTCGGTGTGTGTTGACAAAGCTGGTACACCGCTGAGATTAAACCGTTGGTTTTCTGTTCAGCCTGTACATCCAAAAGTCAAACTACAAAGTCTCAGAACGAAAATAAGTGAATTAAGAGACTTTGTTGCTGTATTATATTTTTTTGCTGGTGTTCCTTTGTCCTCATACATCAGATTTCAGTTGAGAATGTCTTCCTGATTCAAACGATGGCTTTTGAGGTGTCCCAGATGCCCACTGAATTTCTCAAGCAGTAAGCGTTGGATTACGCTGATGAAAGTCTGGTTTTGAAGAACAGTAGTGCACTGATCCAGCTGTGTGTATCTCAGTGTGTAGGAAAGTTATTTCTTTCTAGTCTTTATGTTGGGATTCACATTCTGACTGGCATTTGCAGCTGACAGAATGACTTGATAGAATCACTTACTGCCACGGTGGAAAACATAGCTTGTGCTTCTTCTCTTCCCCTCTGTTTCCTCCCACCTCTCTTCTCTGTTTCCTCCCGCCTCTCTTCTGAAGTCTGCACCTTCTGATGGCCTTTGCATTTCTTACAAGCATAAGCAGTTCTGCAAGCGTTTCATAGGCTGCTTTTATGTGAGCAAATGGAGAGCTAAAGCTGATATGTGTTACTGCTGAGAAACTCGACTGCATGCGTATGACCTACAAAGGGATCTGCATTAACTGCAGTATTTTGTCTCAAATGTGAATTTGTCTCACAGTTAAAGATTCTCTTTTTGTCAGCTTGAACAGGCCAGTTATGTTCCCAACAACAGGACAAGGGGTAGTGGATTTAAATTGGAAGAGGGCAGATTTAGACTTAGACATTAGGAAGAAATTTTTTCCTGTGAGGGTGGTGAGGCACTGGAACAGGTTGCCCAGAGAAGCTGTGGATGCCCCATCCCTGGAGGTGTTCGAGGCCAGGCTGGATGAGGCTTTGAGCAACCTGGGCTAGTGGAGGGTGTCCCTGCCCATGGCAGGCGGTTGGAACTCAGTGTTCTCTAAGGTCCTTTCCAACTCAAACCATTCTGTGATTCTGTAAGTTGAAGCAGGTCAGCAGATCTGCCGTGGCCATAAAAATTGATGTGAGAATTGCATGGCTAGCTTCCAACAGCTGTGACGAAGAACTCTTTTATAGCAAGGTAATGGTGTTCCAAAATAGAGAAAAAGTGTATGTAACTTGGTGAGTGCACATTCACATGAAAGACAGATAAAGACAGCTTGAGGATGTACAGTTCTTTTTTTATTATTTTTTTTTAAAGATGCAGTTTTTATTCAGGCTTCTCAGGAGTTGGCAGCATATCCAAATACCTGCTGCAATGTCTAATTAGAATACTCCAGCTGAATGGAAAGCCTGTCTTCTGACGTTTATTGAAAAGCATAGGATTACTTGACTTTGCATTGTTCTGATGAAAAAAACCCTCTGTTTTTTACAGTAAAAATGCAGGTGATGAGTTTGCAGTATAAAAATTGTTCATTTAATTTTTCGCTGCAGAATGGTTTTAGATTAGCTGGTTTTATTGTACCCATATAGAGTCATAGAATCATGTAAATTAATTTGTTTTCTTATTAAAGTTGAACAGGAATAGAGACAACTGTTAATCTGTAGTTTGCTGTGTGATATATCGCAATATAATTATTTTTCTCTGATGAGTCATGGCTGTGACATTTTGTTCATTATTTAACATTGCATGATTTGCCTTTTGGTCCAGATTAAAAAAATGTGCCATGTCTTGCAGAATTTACTTACAGCTTCAAACAGAAGTATGGTAAATTGTGCCACTTAGAATAGAATGAATGAAGTTTTGAATCATTCAATGAAGAAGTATTTGCAGTGTGGTGAAATACTCTGTTTTGTTTTAAATGTGTTTATTCAGATACATTCTTTACTTATCTTGGTGTTGAGTGGTGAACAGATTTTTTGGTAGGAATAATGTTCTTGTGAATCAGCTTTGAAAGCATCATAAGATAAGAAATAAGCAACTATCTGTAAATACAGTGCAATGCATCTAGTTGGATAACTTGTTATTCACAGTTAAAGGTAAAAACTTAGGTGTGTATCATCTTTGAAGAATAACTGGCAGCATCTCTGCTCTTAAAACTAAACCCCAATTACTTTTTGTGTTACATGCTGTCAAGGTGACAGGAAAAACCATGAATTTCAATGTTTAAAACAGTTTAAATTCTGTTATAGATGCGGCATAATCTTTTCCTAGCATTAACGGAGGAAAAATGTCAGATTGACAAGCCTAAGTGCCTCGCAATCTCCAGAACCAACATACAGTTTTGGGAAAACCATCTGTAAGGCTTGTTAAATATAGTGGTTTTACTTTCATTTTGATACACTTTGATATCTTTGCTGAGTCTGTCCAAAACTCATTTGGGAGTTTTGTACCTGTCCGCTTTGGCTTGCACTAGGACAAATGATGCTGGATTTAGGAAGGAGCAAAGGGTTCTCAAAATCTGCAATGCCTACAGTAGGTGACAATTTCTGTTTATCACTGAACTGACTTACAGTACTTTCAAACTCCTGGCAGAAACAATGCTTCATATCTCTTTACTAATCCCAGGTCATCCAGTCATGAGGAGGAATTTCTGAGTCCTGACAAACACAATGACATGTACTGTCATTTACTTGCATCTTTATTCATAGAGAAAAATGTATGGCTTAAAGGTGGAAAGAAGTACAAGTTTTGTAGATTAATAGAAAATAGCAGACTCTTTTTTTCCTTCCTTGGTGTGGAACATTAGGGCATTTTGGCAATAAACTATACCTGTCAGAATGGGAGCCAGTATGTAATGTTAGCAATCAGCTAAGAGGCACTTCATATGGTTTGGTATTAATCATACTGTCAGTTTTAATTCCACTGGCATCCTTCTTTCCACTTTTCACTTACAATTTATTTCAGAGCGCGATCAAAGCTCTGCTGTTCATTACATTCAGCATTAGCTAATTTGGCTTTTGGCAACTTCTTATCCCAGTTCCTATTAAATGCTAGCCATAAATTGAGATAAGGGTTGTGCCAAAACATTCCAGGATTATCAAGTGGTAATGCACCAAAGATGGGTGCATTATCATGCTGCTTTCAAGACTGTTGGGTTACTGCAAAATTAACCATTAGCAAATACTTAGAAGCTCCAAGACAAATTTACACCTGTAGTGCTTTTTTTCATGTCTCTTGAATTGACTATAGGATGAAACAAATGTGAGAAAAATCATGTCTTGAAACATTTCTGAAACACTCATTTGTGTATGTTGTAGTTTTATGAAGACTTGTATAGAGACAGTTTTGCAAGTGTGCTGTATCATAGAATATTTTGGGTTACAGAATATGCTGTGTTTATAAAACAAAATTATTAGGGCAACTGTTTTTTTCCCAAACTGTAGTCAGTTAGAAGCCTGTGTACAAGATTTATATTAAAAGTATTTTTATTTAGTATTTTTATTTAGAATTTTTTCTTTCAGCAGATGTTTCTAGAACCTGCTGAATGCATAATTTCTAGTGATAAGCACAAAAATGGCAATTTGCCTGGAGAGAGGGGGGAAGTGTTGCTTGAGTATGTAAATAAAACACACTACTACCTTACCAGCCCTTACCCCTCTTTTTTCATACTTCAGTCTTGAAAAAGTAATCTGAAAGTAGGCTTAAAAGTTCCAGTGTGAAAGATCTATAAAAAGGCTTGACCAGTTATGTAAAGGATGAGAAATAAAGAACTAGTGGCTTTTTTTGCAGCATCAGATAAGTTGGTGACAAAGCTTCTATAGATTTCTGAGCTGCCTCACATCTTAATACTTTTTTCCATGATTGAATGTGCCTCAAAACTGCATATTAAAGCCTTGGTGTCTTATTTTTTTCAGTGTAGGTTTCTGCTTGTGAGGTTTTATAGTGGATTGGTAATAAAAATATAGACCAGGATTTCTGGACTAATTAAAACTATTTCAGAAGTCTAAACATAAGGAGAGACTGTGCAAACTGGCATTCATCACTTCAGACAGGTGAATTTAGTACTTGTCACATCTTACCACCCCCAGGAAAAGAAAATATGTATTGTGATTCAGCCATTAAATTTTAAGACCCGGATACAGCGAATGATGCGGGCATAATTTTTTTTCATCTACTTTTAAGCCCAGGCTTAAATGATTTTCTGAACATAAATGTACTTATAGATATGCTTAAAATTAAACATAAGCTTAAATGCCCTGTTGAGCAGGGCTAGATTTCAGAAACATACTGGTATGGTCAATAGGAGACAGCCAATCTGCTCTTGCCCTTCCGATGGTCTGTAAGATGTTCTGTCAGAAACATAGCTGCCGGTTTTCTTTGGGCAGCATTTGCGGGTTTGTGTGCACATGTACGCGTGTGTTCATCATCTAATAGGAAGATGCCGATATTCTGTTACAAGTTATAAATGGACCGGATCATGCTGTCTCTGCATCCGCTTTCTGACACATTTTAGAATAAGCTTCTGTTTAGTTGCATCTATCTCAGCCGCAATTTAATGGGGCAGGCTGAAACTGTCCCTGATGGATGGGTTTTTCAGTTTGGAGTTTTTGCATTTGTACATAAATGCCTTCCTTCTTTTAAGAAAGGAAAAAAAAGTATCTTTATAAATATATAAAACTAAGATTACTGTTGTGTTGAGAAGATGCATTGCATCTGTGTTCCAAAATAGCAATACAAAGGTTGACCGCAGGCTTACTGTGGCCTCAAGAGTGTGCTTTATGATGCTTCTATGAGAAAACTGCCTGAACTTGGCAAAAGTAAAAGTTTCTGAAACTTCTTTGATTTACGTGCTTTGTAGGGACTTACAGGAGTGCAGCAGGTGTAAGTGCATGAACACTTCACCTCTAGTGAGCATATTTCAGTTGAGAGCTGAGGCAGACTCCACTGTGCTGGAGTGGCAAGAGGTGTTGAACCTGAGGCAGGAGGTCTGTGCTTTGGTCCTAGTGTTCCCCTTGAATTTTGGCAGGGAGGATAAATTTTATTCTGGCTGAAATGTGGAGAGATGGATTATGTTGGTTTGGGGATAAAAGGGTTAGCTGAAGCATGCAGAGGGTGGCAGGCAACTGGATTGGAAGTGAGTGCGTGTGTATGTCTATCGGAAGAGAAGGCTAAGCCTCAAACTGAATGGGAGATGTGAAGAAGCCTTGAAATAGGACCAACATGAAATAACTTTTTTGTCATTCCCCACCCTCCCCCGGGATTTTCAATAGGATGTCTGTGGATAAAATGAAATTTTGAAAGGAATATCAGAAGTTTTTTTTACTAAAGCAGACTCCATTCTCATTTTACAAAAATTCCATAATAACATGTGGGATATGAGGTTTCAAAAGCAGCATTTATCAGAGTAGCAGAAGAGAGGCCCTTTTTAAAGTCCGTCAGCTGTAACGATTCTGCTCCATTATGAAGGCTCTGTAATGAAGCCGGTTCAGTCTAAAAGCGGGGAAGGAAAGTCTGGTCGTGCTTTCTTTTAATGTATATTGCAGAAATATTTGCTCATAAATTTATTTTATTGCTGTCTATTAAATACAGTTTAATTTAATTGAACTTCCTGAGCTTTATGGAAATTTTTCTTTGCCTATATTGCTCCCTTGACAGAATTATTTTTCACTTTCCTCCCACCTTTTTTCTACTCTCAGAAAGATGGAAGACTCTCAAAGCTAAAAACTGTTGGCACAGAAAGAGAGAAATTTATTTTTAGTCTGTTCTTAGTCTTTGATCTTAGCTTAGTTTAATGTCAGAATACTGTGATCCGGAGTCTTAGCAAAGAATCTAATAATGTCCATGTGTTCTGCTCTGACAGCAACAGGATCTTGCAGTGATGCTTTCCTTTACATTTGCAAAGGCATTTTGTGTAGACTAGTAGAGAACAGAGGTTCAAAGCCATGCGCAATTCTCAGGTGATGGCTTTTGTGTAGGGTTCCTTACCTTTGCAGAATTAGTAACCAGGGAGCATCTTGTTTCATAGTATGTACTGGTTCTAGGCTGAACTAGGTCCAGATTTCTGATTTTAATTGAAAGTTTTTATAAATATTAGATTCTAAAATAGGCTTTTGAAACAAAACTTTATTGAAATTTCTCCAAGCTGGCGTTTGGCATGCACTTTATCAGCTAAACATCACCGCAGCTACTGCTTATGGGGGTTTTTTTCTTTTTTTTTTTTCAGTTGAGTAGATTTTGACAGGAGTTGCTGCAGTAAGACCACCATAGAAATCAAATAAGCTGTTCAGAATTCCAGGAATTTGACCCTAATTTGCGTTTTCTATTTTGGAAGAGACAAGGTTGGGGACCCACTGCTGCAAAACACAGCTGCTGCTTCTACTCTTGTTCTTCTGGCTCTCTAAGCACCTGGAACAAGACCACAAAGAGTTTGATGGCACTGCATTTATCAAGGGGGAGTAACATTGCTGTTAATCTCTGTGCCCACTTGGCAGATTGCAAAATAGGAGGGGACTTTGCTGTTGGCATCGGAGACCTTACAGCTTGTGTGAATATTATCCTGCGTTGTGCTCGCAGTGAAATAGTCCTCTTGTAATCATTATGAAGGGCATGTTTTTTGAAACAATGCTGCTTTTTAATGGTTGCAGTTAGAAATAATGGTTGAGTTTGTAACGTGATTTAAGGACCCCCCCCAAAAATAAAACAAAACAAAAAAACAAAAAACAAACCAAAACAAAAAACCACGGAACCCAACTCTATGAAGAAATTTTACTATTGGACAAATACATTTCCACTAGTTGTGTAGCAAATTTGGATAGACTTTAGTATTTTCTTTTTATAATGTATTAATACTAGTATTAATGTAACTTTATATTACAAGTGAGAATTTTGCTGACTATTCTGGTGATTTATACTCTACTCTTAAGGCATTTCTTTTTTGAAAGCAGATGTCTCCTTTTCATGGATCTGACTTGCAGGAGTTATACTAAAACAAAATTACAAAACATGTACAGGATATGAATGATAAAATGAATACAACTACTCATCTCCCTACTTTTTCTTCAGTTTCTCTTGAATAATTGCTTAAATTTTCTTGGTCAAATGGCAATTCCAAAATGCAATATAAACTGTTAACAAAATTAGATAGATTTCTTTTTAAAGGGGTTGCATGAATCATATGACCCACATACATAATTTCTGCCAGTTACCCTCTGAATTTTATAAGTATTACTCCTACTTTGCAAATAGGAACAGCTGGAGAAGTTATCCAAGGGAGACTGTTGCTCTGATGTCTTTTTTCATGTTTGCAGGGAGTTATGAGGAGGAATTTAATTGAATTTGCTGTCTTTTAAGTCCAATGTGTTGTGTGACATCACAGTCTTACACACAGAGACATTCCATGCAGTTCTGAGCACTTCATGACTAATAAAGCTTTGTTTTGGTAGAAGGGAAAAGAACACAAGAAAAGCTCTTCTGAGGGGTAGACCAAAGGTCTGTCTGACCCAATCATCTTTTTTTACAGTGGCCCGTAGTGGATGCCTAGAGAAGAGGATGGCAGTAGGGCAAGCAAGTATAGTGACTTTTCCTCATCTGTACTCCAACTATCGAGCCCTTCCTGGCTTGAAGGCTCTCTGAATATCAGATTCTGCCTTTGTGTTTAAGGCTGTATCCTTGTGTTTACAGGCAATGAGTTGTGGTAGCATGAAAACTGACTTATTTTCTGACAGTTAGTTTGTGTCAAAGCTTTTTTTCAGCGCATGTGGCTAACAGGTAGGCTATTGCCAAAAAAAATTATCTCTAGAATACTACTGAACTGCTGGGCTCTGGTTGATACAACAATAAAACTCTTCACGTGGTGAAGTAGTTAAAACATGTTGTCCTTCTGAATCTATTTTCAAAAATACGGTGTTTTCCAGGGTTAACCGCAGCATTTTTGTTGTTTTTATTTCTGGTTTGCCTAGATATTTCTTTTCCTATTCCTTCCTCACCCCTACAAAAAATGGGAAAAAGTCAGTCTCTGTCCTCCATAATAGTAGTCACATTTCCCTGAAATAATTTATTTTCTTAAAAATTGTTTGGATTTGGAGCTACTTTGGAGTATCTGTGTAAAGTTACTAGCTAGGCTTATGTTTTCAATACTCTTCAAGAGACAATGGCTGAACAACTACAGTTCCAAAATTTGATTCTCACTCTTTAATACAATAAAAAAGTACTTTTTTGTTTCTTTTGTTGAGCAAGTGAGATGAACCCTGCTCCGAAGGACTTCAGGCAGTTAGAAGCTGCATTTCGTGATGCTGAGTCTTTTTTTCAACTGAAATGCCCATTGTAACTTTTCAGATAAATATCCCTGTCCAGGTCCCTCAGTTTCTTCTAGTTCTGTCAGTCATTTGCCTTAAGTGTAAGATTTTACCCTAATCCTACTGTCTAGTTTTGAGTTACTCCAAATGTGGTCTCTGTATTTTCCTGTTTCCAAACCCAAATTTTATCTGTAGTTTAGTTATTCCCCTTCAATCTGTGATTCCTTGTGACTCCATTCTGCATAGGAGTATTGTTTCTCTTACTTTTATTTAACATTTTACCTTTTTCTATTTAAGAGATTCCTCCAGTGCTAGCTCTGAGACATCTTTTATTACTGTGTATTTCATAAACCAGCCTTGCCTGCTATCATTTTTTTCTAAGAAAAGTTCCTTAGTAGCAGGCACTATTAAGTTTAGTGCGAAAAGAGAATTTGTATGAGTGGGAGAATGTTTTACTGTTGACATAATTTTTTTAAGTGTGGTATTACCCACTGCATTACACAGTGGACATGCTAATTGCTTCATTAACCTTTTAATCTGTGTTCAGGTTTTCATTCATGATGTATTAGTGTTACATTAATCTTCAGCCTTCCTTTCACCTCTTCCTTGCAATAACAGTTTGTTTCCTAGACCTGCTATTTTTCCGTAATACATTTTAAAAATATTTTTATGCATGGCTTCCTCTTGTTTTTCTCCTACTTATAATGTTTATCTATTTCTCACTTTAACTCTTCCTTATTTATTGGAATTGGCTTATTTAGGGTTTCCCTACCACTCCTGTAAAGTCTGTAGTGGTTTTGCTAGCTGCTTGCTCTTGTAATTCCAGAATCTCTGGGATTTTTGTTCTGTTACATTGTTATTCACATGTCCAAGTGCACCAAGATCATATAGTTCAGCAAAATGTATTTCAGAAAGGAGCATTGATCTGTTGCAGTTTATAAAAAATCAGGGAAATTTGATAAGTAGATTGGACATGCAATATAAATTTAAGCGTGTCTAAAGTATCATGTCAGTGGAACGTGTGTGCTTAAAGTTAAGCACATATATTAAAGGGTTGCCTTATATTGGCCAGGGTTTTCTCAGCTAGGAGCAAGTTCATGCGTGCAAATTTGCAGCATACTGTTAGCTAAACCCTTGATAAAATAAGATTTAATGATTCTTATTTAGGTTATATTTATGTTTGACAAAAAATGAAGAAACAAAACCACAGACTTGACAGTTTGTTTTGGTGAGATGAGGGGAATTGTGCATTTTTAAGTGAAATTTAAAGACTGATTGATAATTAGGTTCAACAGAACATCGTGCTTGTTTTGTGATAAATTGTGACTAATTTGGCATCTTGTATGTGGAATGCTTCTCCATTTCCTGGAAAGTTTCTGTTCATTAGTGTGCCACTTTTTAAAGATCATATTTTATTTTGTTTTATTCTCTTCTAATGCTTTCTCAAGAGTGCTTTCAGTTGTCAATAACTTATGCAGAAATTTTGGGTTTGTTCATATTGTTTTACAATGTGTTTGTTTAATTTCTATCATGACATGCACATGTGTGCACGTATCTGTTGTTAAAATTGCATCTAATTATATGTAATTAGATGTGTGTATATACATGTAAAAAATTCAGTATGAAACTCTATATCCTGGGTGTCAATTTAATTTCTATGCATCAATAATATGTTTTAAAATCTCTTATTTTATCTGGAATCACAAATACGAAATTGAATTAGAAATTTATAGTACATGGTGAAAAAAGGATTATTATGATTATAAGCCAAATGATATGTGTTTATATTCAAATTATGAATGACTGTAAATAGGAAAAATATGGAGTAGCTGAGGCTCAATGTGGTTATAGTTTACTATCTGTGTTGTATATGTCACCAGAAATAATTGTTTATACCTCTATTGCTAAAATTTGGAAATAGTATTATGCTGTTCTCTTCATGCTTCAAACTCTATAGAACAATCTTTCTTTTTATTTTTTTTCCAGCACTTGCTACTAGCAATAAAGTTTATCATGGCATTTGTAATTCCGGATAAACCAAGAGATATCCAGATAAAACTAGCCAAATTGGAATTTGAATCTGTAGAGGCTCTCAAACAACAGGTAAGAGCAACTGATATGTATAACAGTGAAAAGCGTTGGCCTGAAGGAAGGATAAACTAGGGAGATTCTGCTTTTGGTTTATGTGGATAAATATGTAAATACAGGGATTTTGAAGTTCCTGTTTACATTATATTAAGATCATCTAGCAAAAGCAGTTCAACCTCTGCCCTGTAGGTTGCGGTGGCAGAGCTGGGATGGCTGAGTGGAGCGTGGGCCAGTCACTAGTAGTACAATCTACAGCACAGGGTATTAAATAAATAGAAAATGGCCCTGGTTTACTTCTACATGTTGGGTTGTAAACTGTAGCATTTCAGATACTGCTTCATTTTCTGTTTATCCATCGCTGCTTAAGAAGTGGAGCAGAGAGCTGGAAGTTTTAACGGACTTATCTGTCCTTTCAACCCACCAATGTATGTGAGTCAATGCCAGGAAAACGGTCTTCCTTTTCAGACAGCTTGAAATTTCTGGTATGGCTAGTAATGTAGCAACTTGTAATGTCTCTTGTCCTTGTGTGTGCAAACGTACTTTGATAATATTGTCTGTCACTTTTAAAGGACATCTGGTTCTATGAAGCCTAGTTTCATTCCCTGGAGGTATGTGTTGTTGCAACACTGGGATTTGTTTCATTGCTGAAAGACTATCACAAATAAACAGTTAACTTAGGTCTAACTTAAACAGAAATTGTAAACAGACTGAACTTTTTAGAAATGTTTGAGAAGTAAGTATGTATGAGGGAAAGATAGTGTTGGCTTATTTTCCTGTCCATACAATAGTCTTCATTTTATTGCATAAATAAGCTGCATTTTACAATATACTTAGCAAGCATTCCAAAGCAATTTAGAAAAATCAGGAACTAGATTTTTCTACTGAAAATTTTCTGGTTTAATAAGGGATTCCTTAGAGAGTCGTGGAGATCACAAGAGGTGAAGAATCAGATTAGCTTTCGTAGAATAGGGGGATTCTACAGGGCTGGTTTTGCAACAGCAGCATGCCTTAGGAGTTTGACTGTACTATGCTAGATAGGATTTGTAAACTAGTTTATGTATCAGAAAAGAAAAAAAAAAGGCAGCATGGAGCTGCACAGACTGGTTCACCAGTTTATTGTTAGCTCGGATATTTTTACACGGCAATGCGTGGTTTTACATGAATGTGTTCTTTGTGTGCTCCAGATGCAGGTGTGTAACCTCTATGCTGTGTTTTTTTGCAACAGAACTGGAGATTACTTCTTAAAACTTTTGCCATAGCTGCATGTGACAAAATGATCTCTTTATTCTGGACAAACTGAGCCTGTAAACAATGCACTGCCTTTTCTAGTTAAAATCTCACAGTTTTGTATAATGCTAGAACATAGCTTTTGAGGTCAGCACTGTCTTCCGTAATCAGCTGTAACAAACAAAATTCAAATTACAGTTGAATCTAACCCTGATAGTTCTGTTTTACCTTTCTCTAGTATGTCAATGTGAAGTTTCCAGGAGCTGGTCATTGATCTCATGTACTTTTTAGATAATATTAAAAGGAACAGGACTACATTTCTATTTTAGTTGTTCCTCTTCTGTTTTCATTTTATAGACAGGCGAAACTAGGGCATCTACTGGAACCTTAAGCTCAAGTGAATACAGTCACCTGTGGTTATAATGTGCCAACTGGAATATATGCGGAGTCTTATTCAATACAAGTGGGCATGTCAGCAGTTAGGACTTCATCTCCTTTGTGTCTCTGCATTCCCTGCAATAATATATGCCTGATCCCCAGTTCCTCAGGGCTGTTTCAGTAATTCAGTAGTGAAAAGTTAGTCTGAATTTCAATAAGAACTAGAAGCCTGGCAGTTCTCACCTAATACTTTGACTCTTCCTACAGGATTTATGAAGAATACTGGCTGGTTTTCAGGTGCCTTGGTAGGCACTTTAAACACAAGTATCTACCACTATCTTTTTAGATTTCCACTGACTGATACTGTGATTTGTATCCCACAGACATACAGAGATTTCTGCGTCTTTTTTTCTGGTGCCTTAGTTTTTTAAGTGAAAAATATCTTAATTTGAGTAATATATTGGCAGTGCAAAAAGATACTGAAGCATTTATTTTAGAAGCATATTTTCAAGTTCTTCCTCTTTTTTTCTGAGAATCATAATGGGAATTTAAGTTGTATGTCTTTCAAGCGAAAGTGCCCGACACCCCCCTCTCCCCCCCACCTGAACCAACTGTTGAAAAAACCAGACATGAAAGTCTGGGGCAAATGTGTTGTGGGATCACATGTTACAGAGAAACTGGTTTTGATACTTTTGTACAAGTACATGTTGCATTCCTCTCTTGATGCTATCCTGACATGAATGCCATTGTGTTTTACCATGTGAGCTTTGAGTACTGCTGCCTTGGGATGTAGCTATTAGAAGGGTGTTAACAATATCAGACTGTAAACCTCTAAGATGACAAATTATTAAGCTCCAGAGATACATACAGTGTATGGAGAGAAAATCTCTTAATACAGCTACTTTGAACAGTTTTATTGATTATGGTTGGGATTCTTAAATTTAGACAGTGTCAGCACCTTTACATTTTCATTAATGATAAGCTAATCGCTTTTTAACCTGGTGCAGTGGGACTGTTACTATTTTGTGTTAAATCCATTCAAAGGCTGAGTTAGTGTCTAATTGAAAGGTTCTAGGTAATACAGTGTCTCAGCTCTCTTATAGGGATGAATGATCATCATTAGAGCTTGTTAAAACCTCCTATACGGTGACAAATGCCATAATTTAAAAAAAACGTAGATTGGAATGACAGTCTTGTTCTGAAGTTCTCAAACTTTAAGAAAGGTTTTTAGGAAGTTACTAAATGTTTTAAACATTCATAGTTTGTGTTAAGACTGTTGAAAGGGAGCAGACTGTTGAATGGGTTGTAATTGTTTGATCTATTTTGAAAATACTTTGATACACTTGAAATATCATAACCAAGTTTGTTGACATAAGGCAAATTACTTTAACCTTTCTGGATCTACATTGTGGAATGTTCTACATCTATAGACTTTGCTTCAAATTTCCCTGATGTCCTTCAGTGTAAAGAATGGTAGAGAAGGCTGGTTAGACTCTTATTTTCAGAGGGGCTAGGGCAGAGAATAGACAATGTGAACTCTTTAATAGAGGACTAAAGAGAACATGGATCAAGATTTGTGGAAGAAGAGCAGGAGCAATTTCATTTACACTCCCTAAGTGTTGTTAGTTGCTTTGTCATCCGGAAGGAAGCCTGGATGCTGGGCAACTAGAAATGATATTGTTTGCTGCTAGGGTGATGGACTCTTTTCTGGTAAACGTCATGATTCCTCTTAGGGAAGTAGCTAGCTAGTAAAGCAGGGTGAGGTACCCGAGACTCCCCTTGCTTCTTTGCAGTACTCTGCTCTGTTGCACCTATTTCTTGCAAGGACAGAAGCATGCCACGCTCTTTGGTCTAATTCCCATTTTAAGGAAGAGAGACCAAATATAGGTGTGCCTGCAAGCAACAAGGGAACAGTCAGTTAATTCTTCAGTCGTTTAGGAAATTAGTATAGGCCTATAGTTCAGTGAGGACCAATGCTGTGAAGCTAGTGTGAGGATACCATCTAGCATTTTCAGGGCAGTGACATTGAAAGCTACACTGATAAGCATTTTAGCTTAATGAATAGACAAAAGGCCCTCATGGTTGGAGATGGGTCAGCAGTTTATCCTTATAAAAGGTCTAAATTCCAGCAACACAAGATGGCCACATATTAAACAGCATAGCTTGCATTTTGTGGGCTAGATTATAGTCACGTTTTCAGGTATTATGAGATCTTTCAGTATTACCTTCTTCCGATTGAGGCAAACATCAAATTAATACCTTCTTTCTGCACTGAAACTAGACCCAAGCAAAGCAAATAAGAGACAAATTGGGGGAAAATAATTATTCATGCAATTATTTTCTGAGCATAAAATACAGAGAGTAGCAACTCCAACATGATGGGTAACTAGTAGCTATTTTTCAAAGAAAAATGAAATTTTAAGCTGTGAGGAATGGTGTATCATTTCACAAAGTGCAACTACCTAGACAGCATCAGTATTAGCTCTGAAAACAAAAGTTTATAGATGTAAAAATGGTTGTGGTTTTTTTATGGTACTTTTGCATTCAAAAATCTGAATTATATCAATTGGATAAAGATGTATTTCCTTATAGTATCTCAACAGAATAAACATAGTCCTGATAGCAACAATAAATTTTAGTGTAAGAGCTTGCTTTTTCAGAGGAACTACATGGGAAAAACACTGTCCTTTAGATGAAGCAGAAATGCAGATGTGGAGGATTTTTTGTTCTCTGCATTCGTTACCATTTCTCTCCCACCCCAAGCCCTTACATCCAAGGGGACCTAATCTATAAACATCCCATCGTCCCTGTGCTCTAGCTTCCTTTCTTGAGGTGTTCTAGCCACCAGTGGCCAGTATAATTTTTAAACGAAGCCTTTCAGTGTTTCGTCTGAAGAAGTGTCTCTGTCTGTTGGATATCTGTTATCCATCTGTAAATGTAAACTGTTCCTACTGTAAGAATACTGCAGTTGCATCAGGCTTTCATCATTTCAGAACTGAGAGGGATCCAATTATATGTGAACTGCTTTGAATACAAGGGAGGAGGCTATTCCATTTCCCATACAAATGAGAGTAAAGTGCACAGTAAGATTTGATTTCCAGAACTCTAGTAACGAGCTTTCAGTGGGACATTCATGTGTCTGTAGTTAAAGACTTCTAAATAGTGGTTTTACCTGTCACTAAGAAGGTGAAGGACTAGAGCAAGAAAAAAAGTGAAATCTTGTGTCTTGTTAAACTTCCTTCAAAAGAAAAGAATCCCAAAAGATTGCACTTACCATTATTTGATAATGAAATTTTCTTTATAGAACGGAATAGAACTTGGTGATAAAAAAAATCTAGTATTTGTTGAAAGCATCTGTGGAGTCCTACATGACTTAACACTTTTTAAATATCCTTTTTCCTGTGCCATCTCAAAAGATCCCAGTGAGAACAATAAGCCTTTAAAGGAAATGCAATAATTAAACTTGACTCTGGAAAGCTTTCTCTATTAGCAAGAAGACAGCAAATAGGATATATCTCAACTTTTCAGAGATCATGATTTCAGTCAAATTTTAGGTGTTTAAATATTACCTGATTACCTCCCCTGCTCCTAGAGAAAATCTCTATCATCCTGTCTTCAGGGAGAACTCTTTTCCAAGACTAACTGGAGATGAAAAAGCAGGAACCCACCAAATTCCTGAAAGAGAGACAAAAATTTAATGGCTGTGTGTTGCTAGTGAAGACACTTCCACCATGACTGAGTCTTTGCACATGCTGTGCAGCCTGATTGTGGTGATCCGGAAAAAAAAGTATCAAATATGATACGTCACCTACGCAGCCACTGGGGTTCTGGGGTTTTATTCATTTTGAACTTGAAAAAATCTCTATGCCTCTTGGCACTGCCTTAAATACTCATACTTCTTGTGGTATGAGAAATAGCACTCTGATATATCTGTTGTTTCAGTGAGGTGGGCAAGATGCATGCCAAATAGGCAAGTCCTTGCTATATATACGGATTGATAATTTTTGTTCTGAAATGAGATATAATTGCTTGTCTGAATAGCATAAAAAGAAAAATAAGTGTTTATATGTGTAAATTTTAAGTTGCACAGTATCCACAAATACTTCAATATGTTATATATACAACTTAAGTAGCACATGCTTTTTTGTGTGTTAGAGTAGTCCTTATGCAAATATTTTTCAAACTTCTCTCATGGAGTACTTTGTAAAGGTGGTTTTATAGACTGTTGCTTCTTGTACTTCCTAGTACCTAATTCTGTACGTTCCCCCAGCATCTAAAGAGTTGATATAGCTGCAAATATATTGAGAGGGGTGATTTTCAAAATACAAGGTAAAAATTAGTACCTGTTGCGTTAATTCTGTATTATTTTTCCTGTTTATCCATGTGTTGTTGACCTGAACATGTAAGTTAGAGGTGCAGTATTTTAAAGGGTAGGTCACAGCTTTTTTTGTAATCACAGATATGTACAGTTAAACCAGGCATAGACAATGTCACCAGTGTATATACAGATAGGGAACATTTTGGTTAATTCACAAGAGACATTAAAATCCCTCAGTGCAGTCAAGGACTGTGTTGTGGAGTAAGAGAGAAGACCTACTCTACAGGCATTTTGATCTGGCCCCTTCTGAATTCACTGCAAGCACTGTCTTTCCTGGTACTTTCTCCTACAACTATAGCTTGAGATTCAACTTGAAAAGGGACAAGACCCTATCCTGCATGGCTCAGATCCCAGAATCACAGAATGTTAGAGATTGGAAGGGACCTCGAAAGATCATCTAGTCCAATCCCCCTGCCGGAGCAGGAACACCTAGATCAGATCGCACAGGAACGCATCCAGGTGGGCTTTGAATGTCTCCAGAGGAGACTCCACAACCTCTCTGGGCAGCCTGTTCCAGTGCTCTGTCACCCTCACTGTAAAGAAGTTTTTTCTCATATTCAAGTGGAACCTCCTACGTTCCAGCTTGAACCCATTGCCCCTTGTCCTATCACTGGATGTC
>WKFP01006763.1:0-16054 GCA_011057875.1 Pterocles orientalis
CCCTCAAGGGGCCCCCCCAGACCCCCACTCAGGGGTGCCCTGAAACCTAAAGAGGTCCCCCCCCAGACCCCCACTCAGGGGACCCCTGAAACCTAAAGGGGCCCCCACTCAGACCCCCACTCAGGAGGGCCCTGAAATCTCAAGGGGCCCCCCATCAGACCGCCACTCATGGAGGCCCTGAAGCCTAAAGGGGCCCTCCCCCAGAACCCCATTCAGGGGGGCCGTGAAACTTAATGGAACCCCTCCCCAGACCCCCACTCAGAGGGGCCCTGAAACCTAAAGGGGCCCCCCCAGACCCCCATTTAGGGGTCCCTGAAACCTCAAGGGGTCCCCCCCAGACCCCCACTCAAGGGGCACACTGAAACCTCAAGGGGTCCCCCCCAGACCCCCACTCAGGGGGGCCCTGAAGCCTCAAGGGCCCCCCCCTCAGACCCCCACCCAGGGGGGTCCTGAAACCTAAAAGGGCCCCCCCAGACCCTCACTCAGGGGGGCCCTGAAACCTAATGGAGCCCCCCCCCAGACCTCCACTCGGTGGGACTCTGAAGCATCAAAGGGCCGCCCGTCAGACCCCTACTCAGAGGGGCCCTGAAACCTAAAAGGGCCTTCCCCAGACCCCCACTCAGTGGGGCCCTGAAGCTTCAAGGCCCCCCCCCCAGGCCCCCACCCAGGGAGGCCCTGGTGAGACAGGGGTCTTTAAAGTTAAAAAGGGAACAAAGTATAACTGATTAGGAATAGCTTCTCGCACAGCACAGGAGTAACTTTTGCTGAGCTTGCGAAGACAGGATGAGAGGATCAAAGCTGTGATGATAGGGGAGGAACTGCTAACCCAAAGGAGAGGGGAGAATACGGCACCTGCAAGGCGGCGGAGATGAAGGAGACTGCTCGGGCCTCTGAACAACCTGGGAACCATCCTGGTTCTTTGGACTGAAACCAAAAGACCAGAAGGTGAAAAGTTCAACTCCGATGAAGACTCGTTTTCCTTCATCCCGTCGACTACCGGACGACCACCAGGGAGCACTACGTAGGCGCAGAAGGACTCTTTAGCTAATTATAATACAAAGCGGGGCTAGGCGGGGCTAGGTAATTAATATGAATGACTGTATTACAAAACTTCATGCATATGCAACATTTCGGGGAATAAAAAGAGGGATAGGTTTTGCAAAAAAGGAGCGCATGTCTTTGTTGGAGCTCTCCATCCCCCATGTGCCTCAGCACTGAATAAACTACATACCTACTTTATACCTTTCGCGAGTTGTGGAGTTCTTCCGCCTCATTTGGAGAGCCAGGCGGGAGATTCTCTGCCCGGCTGCAGGCTCGGCCGCAGGCGAACATCCTAAGGCCGCCCCAGGATTTCCTGGAGGAACTTTGCTTCTTGGCTCGCTCGCTGCAGGGGCAGACAACGACTTGCTGGCATTGCGGAGAAACGGTATGTAATAAATCTAGGGGCGTACGCTTAAGCTAGGGCTGCTGGTAAGCCGCGCAGAGACGTCTGGCGCACAGCATAGTCCCTGTATGGGTAGAGGGCTTGCAAGCACCCGCTGTCGATAGGGCGATAAGCTGGGTAGCTGGCGGGAGAGATTCGCTGTCGACAGAGCGACCGCGAGCGACCCTGGGGGTGGGTCGAGTGAATTCCTGGGTTTATTGGTTTATTGCTGCTATTCAACTGTGAGTGTGAGTGCTTAGTCCGGACAATTTGTGGTTTTGCTTGTGCGAGTGCTGAGACGTACCTTTGGTACGAAGCGAGTGCAGAGCTCTATCCACGCCTCCGTCCTTGGGCAACTAAGGCGGCTGGAGAAAAACGAAGCGAGTGGTGTGACTTGGTGTGGCTGAAGTGTGCTGTGAAGCGCTGTGTGAAGGTGAGCGGAAAAGTGTTGTGTTTGAACGCGACGATTGGCGTGTGTTTTAGCCGTGGCTAGAAGGATTGAAGGGACCCCTCTCCCACAGTGGGTTGGACTCGATCCTTGGGAGTTTATAAACTCGGTGAATTAGTGGATAGAAAGAGGGATCGAACGGGTGTATTTAGAAGAAATACACAGAACTTCCACAGGGAGGCTGGTAGCCTTAGGTCAGGAGCAGGGGATGGAGTTCTCTTTTCGGAGAAGACTTCTGTTCGGGTCGCTTGGGTTTGTTCCCCGGGAGCCGCGTGGTGTGGAGGGGGTAGGTTGTGAGCACGGGCGGGTGCACGGTGTGTGGGCACGCGACTGCGTGCACGCAGGGGCACAGATGAGCTCGTGAGGCCGGGGGCGAGCGGTTCGGTCCGGGGGCACGGTCGGAGGTGTGCGTCTGCGTACGTGAGTGCAAACTGAGGAGGACCGGGGAACTCTAGCAGATCCGCTGGTTATCATGAGGCTAGGGGAAAAAAAAAAAAAAAGAAGTGGAATTCTTGGTTGACACAAGAGCCACATACTCGGTTTTAAACAGAGCTTTGATACCTGCGGAGAATGATTACATTATGGTGAAAGGGGCAACTGGTCAATCTGAAAGGGCATACTTTTGCAAACCATTAAAGTATAAGCTTGGGAAGCAATGGGGGATTCATAAATTTCTATATATGCCTAACTCTCCGAAGGCCCTTTTGGGTAGAGACTTATTGGAACAATTACAGGCAACCATCACATTGAAAAATGGGGAAAGCTGGGAGGAGCCGTCCCGTGAGCAGAAAGAAGTGGCAAGACAACACGGACCGACTGCACCCCCATTGCCTGCAGCACCGGCGGGAGAAGGCAGAGAAAGGGGGAACAAAGCTTTTGGGCCTGGGAAGAAGGGAGGGGTGGGGCAGAGATGCCTTTTTGAGCTGCAGTTCTTTTCCTCATTGTCTTGCTTTGGTTTTTGATTGTCAATAGTTGGCAAACGACCCTGGGTGGGGCGGGGGGGAGGGTTGGTGTCTTCCCAAGTCCTGTTGGTTTTTTTGCAGTGGCCATAAGTGGTGAGAGATCCCTCCCTGTCCTTGCCTTAAATGCTTTTCCAAAGCTGCCAAGAAGGTGGGATGGGAACTTGGATGTGTAAACAACCCCTGTGTTAGGGGGAGGTTGGGAACAGGGGTTGAGTTTACTTTCCTGGGGCATAATTATTACAGATACTTAAGTAGCAGAGTGATTGCACAACACCCTCGTGGAACCAAGCCAGTTCCTTGTAGGAGTCATCCATTGTGGCTCTACTTCAAGGTGTGACTTGGACAGTCCTTGCTGAGATGCACGGGTGGCCGGCATGCACTGAACTTTGTCTGGTTCATACGGTTCATCAATGGGCATTCTTCACCCTGCCTGTCAAGGGGCAGCACTTTGTGAGCTCGGGGTCTGTTGTGTAGAAGGTGCCAATCCTTGGAAGTAGAAAGAAGGCAGGTGAAGACCCATGTGCAATGGGGACATGGTGATTCCTCTTACAGGCACCTTTTGGTTGTTTCCTCTTTGTATCTGAAACATAGGTGCATCTGCACACACTTGCACTACCGAATCTCATTGGTACCGAAATGGTCAGGGGAGCAAAAGGAAATTTTCAGATAAGTCTGAGCAAGATTCTGGGACAGTGCACTACAAATACATCTGGTACCTGGTAGTACACTTGAGTCTGCTGTTTGTTTTCCCTTTGAAAGCCTGAATGAAAATTAAACCAAAAAAAAGAAAGAAAGGAGGTGGCGTCCCTTTATCATAAACCCCATGCTGCAGCTCTAGGCTAGGGGGCCATTCTACCTGGCTTCAGCGCTTTGTAATCTCACCTTGCTGCTTGGTGCCAAGAGAACAAGCAGTGAGAAGGGGTGGCACTGTAGGAAGTGGATTGATTGCAGACGTTCACTCCAAAAGGTGGAGATCCACTCCAAAACTGCTGGGAGGGCTGACACACTGGTGCCGCACCACTGGGGTCATCCACGCAATGTGTCCTCTTTATCTGTATGCGCTATTTATCACTCAAGTTTGGGCCTCTTGCCATCTCTTTTCGTTAAGAAACTAACATATAGATTTGTCTGCCTTGACCAGTAAAATGCTTTCTGAAAGAGAATTTTGTATTCTGATACCGGGGTAGATCTCCAGCTGGCTTTAGTTCATATACTTCCAGTAGCATCACTGGTGGTGTGTTGATTTAGAGCAGCTGAGGAGTTAGGCAGGTAACATCGCAATAGCAAATTCAAAATGTTATTCATCTCAGCAAAACTTTTTAATTGCAGTGCTACTGAGTGATACTAGCAGCAGATTACTTTGTAATCTTTAACTCTCGTTCGTGCTGAAACTCATTATTTCAGTGAGACATTTGTGCGGCTGAAGCAAAGAGTTTGGCTCTGTTTTCTTGACACAGAATGTGCAAATGGCAGCTCCCGTACATCAAATATACCTTTGCATGTTGTGTAGATGTAACACCTGTCAATCACGGCGTTCTGGTGGCTTAGGGAAGGGCTTTTTGAGGGTGTGCTGGTAGCCTGAGATTAAAGCAAATAGAACTAGGACAACTTCATATTTGAGAGCCCCACAGACACTTGCAAACTCCTCTGTCTCCGTCAAAAATCTACCACGTCAGCCCAGAGGGGATAAACGTGGCTTGAATTCAGTGTCAGCTCCATCCCTAGTGCCACCTACAGAATGCAGTTCAGAGAAACCACCCAGACTAGCAGCTGCCTCAGGTGAGCATACATTTCCCAACCACGTTTATCAGCATCCAACCAGTCACCGAGACACTTTAATAGAGCAAAGATGTATTTGTGCAAAGCAAGGCCTAAACCATCCATCTGGAACATAGCTCAAAAAACCAGATGCTTCTGGCACTTTCCAATGGCACATTAGGAAATCAGAAAACATGTATGTTCAGCTCTGATGGATGACTGGCTTTTATTTGTTGCATCTATTTTGGTTTGGAGAACTTAACACTGAGAGCTGGAGTGCCCCACTGACAAGTTTTTGAAATGGCACAGTTTTTGCTTCTGCTTCTTGAGCTAATCCTGTACTTCAGGCGGAGCAGCGGAGCAGAAGGGCTGAGCTGGCTTGCAGGTATAATCAGCAGCTGACAGCAATGGATCAGCTCCTCCATCAGGTATCTACAGCAGCTGGCTCCTTCAGCTTCAGCACAGCTCAGGACACTGCATACCTACAATTCGGAAGTGCCATGCTGACGGTCTAGCCTTTGGCACGTAAGCAGATTTATTACAGACTGGCTCATAACGTACCGCTGGGACCGGTTCCCACATCTCTGCAAGCATTAGCTTTGAATGAGGGCTTGTAATTTCCAAGGTTATTTCCTGTTTTGGCTGCTACATTTTCTGCAGTGTTCACAGTGCAATCTGCAAATGTTTGTCTTTTCCATGTCATTTTTACAAGGATCCCAGGGGGAACATCGTGTCACCTCTTCTCTGTGGATTTGATGCAATATCAATTCCTGGTCACTGCACAAATGCTGAAGGCCTTGATGGCTATTCCCCTGAAAGACTGACTGCAGCTATAAATCCCGGCAAGGTGAAGGGAAACGGATCGGTCTGTGCGGCTCTGAGTCTTGGCAAACAAAGACTATCAAAACCAGAAACTTTCCTCTTCCTAAAACACACGCCAGACAAGAGCTTGTCGACATGTTCATTCTTGATTCTTATGTGCTCAGTGAATTAATTTCTTTCTTTAATAAAGAATACTCCCCTGTTAACCACCTTCTTAAAAAAAAGGACCATCTTTTCTTTGCCTTTCCCTGACCGTTCCTCTCTTTTAGCACCTCGAAGGAATGGCCTCAAACTGTGCTGGGAAAGAGCTCCATTTCACCCTTCCTTCTGTTGTACGGAATGCTGCCGAATTAGCTCAGGTGTTTACCAGGAAAACAGTTTTAGCCCCCATACGATTTGAAGCAGAGGGCCCAAGGGAATGCTTGGTAGGACTGTGCCCCAAGACCTGTGTCCCGAGTTTTCCTCCATTGCTCGAGGAGTGTCCCAGCCCCAAGAGCCTCAGGGCCATCCTCCAAGCCTGGCTTCTCCTGCGTGTGGATGATTAATGCAGGCAAAGACTGCAGGACCGCGCCTCCTGCACCAAAGCAGGGTAGGCGGTTGATTGCCAACTATTTGAGGAACACTCTGCTGAACGGCGTTGTCACAGTACAGGTGGCTGAGCATAAAATGTTTGTCACCCTGACAAGTATTTTCTCCTGCCTGGATCCGACTGCAGCATCACAGGCGAAGTGAATTCACTTTCACTTACAAGCAGAGGGCTAGGCTGTCGATTTCTGCATAACTCCATGTCACTCGAAAGCGGCTCTGTGCCTTGTCTCTGCCTTTGAGGCCTCTGATGGGCAGGAGGCTCTCCACTGCCGCGGATCTCGGCATGCTGCGCAGCCTGACTTCAGCACCGAGTTTCTCCAGCAGCTCTCGGACTTCATTTGGTCTCTGCATGAGCAAGTCCCACTGCTGACAAAGCCCTGCACTCTCTCTTTAAACGGGGCGTCAAACCCATGACCTTCTGGCTAGTTGCCTTCTCCCCTCACTCACTTTTTCTCGTTCCCTTCGTGGTTCCTCTGTTTCAGGCAGGCATGCTTTCTGATCTAATATCGTGCCTGGGCAATTTCAAATGAGGAAGTGCTTCAGCTGAATGAAACGGAGATTACTGATTTTCTCCTGCTCCCACAGCAAGAGCAGTGCACAAACACACAGCCCAGCCCCGCTCCCCTGAACGCCCGCTACTAGTGACGCCATGTCACTTTTGCACGTGGTACATGGACACGGCTTTGAGGTCCTTCTCCGAATTATTTTACAATTAGGGGAAATTTCACATCATCTCTCTCTTTCTCTCCCTCTACTTTCTTCCTGGGTGGTAGAGACAAAACTTCTCCCCGCCTTTGCTAGGCGGATCGCTCGTTATTAATGACTCGTGTCGTCCTCCTTGCCTGTTTCTTGGTGCTCTGCTGTTAGCTCAAGGCTGTCTGCTCCTCCCTCCAGAGACAGCTCTCAGGACATCGCCTCCTTGGGTTTTTGTCTGAATCTTATCACCCAAAGTAGAATTTCAGCCTGACACTCGTTTGCCCCAGGTCAAGCAAGTTGTCCTTCCCCAGTGCCGGCCGCCACCAGCCCGCGGGATGGTTGCCCCTGCTGTGCTGGTCTCAGGACAGCATCCAGTAGACATGGTGCCAGAGGGACAGGAAGCAGCTGGATCCCTCCAAGGCACGCCATCCCTGACAGGACACTGCGGGGTTGGAGCTAGGAAGCAGCAAGACAGAGATGGTTTCCAAATGTCTGGAGACTCCAGCAGTCCTCCCATGGGCAGGATGAGAGGTTTCCAGCATGAAAAGGCCGGAGGTCCCCTCAAAGCCATCTCTGTCAGCAGAGGTGTGGGGTAAGGTTTCAAAATCTGTCCTTTTCCCATCCCCTTGGCATTTACAGCACGCTTTACTGGCTGGAACCTGCATGGGGAATGCAGATCCATCAGGTGTGGTTTTGTGCCCCCTTGGTGTGGGACCTGCATGACATTCATTTGTTATCGGAAGGAGCAATGCTTTCCAAAAGCTTTTAAAAGATCCTCTCCTCACTTTTGCTTCCCGTGCACAGCCGTACACTTTACAGGATCCTTAGGAGAAGTGGCGTGAAAGGTGGAAAGATTTATACGTTGAGAGAGCACGCTAAGCAATTTTTGCTTGTAGAGGCTATCCTCAACATCATACTGCAATCCAAACCTGGTTTTAAGCGGAGCAGTGGTGGGCAGAAAGACCTTGACCTCCTGGACCCATTACTGTCTGTTTGACTCTTTTGTACGGCAACCCATATATGTCAAAACCTTTGAAACCATCTCGAGTAAAAATGCTAAAAATGCCCGTGGTGGTGATGTACGTTACACAGTGGTGTCTGGTAAACAGCAATGAAACTGTGACGCTGCCAAACTGAAAAATCGTATCCAAGCCAAAGAGATTTTCTTCTTTCCAAGAAATACTGCAGCACTGCCTTAAGAATGTCTCTAGGAACATCTGTGCCTCATGGGTAGCCCTCTGAGCTATAAATCCTCGAAAGACTCAGTTTTGCTCTGGGATGAAGAGCAGATGACAGAAAGCTACTTGTCATTTTCTAATTTTAGCACAGAGATTTCTACTGTAGCCACTGTACCAGCTCTGATCTTCCGAGGCAAGAAAGTGCCTCACCTCCTCCGAGCACTTACTGCTCAGCAATACACAACTTGGTGACCCTCTTCTTCTCATTGGGTTTATATTGTTTACGCTTCTCCCCAACACAGCTTGGATGGTTTCCCGTCTGCCTTCCAAATAAGAAAAAAAATTGCAAAATAGTGTGTGTAGGCTGCATATATTATTTTGTATTTTTTCCTGATGTCAGCAGGTTCTCCAAACAAGCAGCAAGCGGCACTCCAGTTTCCTCCCAATAGGAGATCAGACTGGCTTAACTCAAAACTCAGTTCTGCACATACCTGGAAATGGGATTTAAGAAAGCAAAAGTCAGACTTGGCCACAATTAGACACTGGCTTGGTATTCGGCACCAAACAAATACAAACTCGAGAGAGCTGGTTAACTGGTGTGTTCTTGAAACCCGGGCTTGGGATTTGGCAAGAGATCTCCTTGCAGCTGCTCCAGCTCTTTCAACAGCCCTGCGTTCGGGCGGGCTGGCTGGCTGAGAAGCTCTGCCGTAGCCTCTTGTCCCAAGGGTTGAGTCTTCCAGCCTAAAGAGTGGGAACAGAATAAAGTGCGGCACGTGGACAGCTGAAATGGGGCTCCTGGCTGTCGCAAAAATACCGAATTAATGTTGCACGCTACAGCTGATCCAAGGGTACGGTGATCCCACAGCAGCTGATGGATGCTGTCTGTAAGGGAGCGGTAAATCTGTGTACGAAGCCACAAGAGGAGCCTAATTCAAACCCCTTCATGCAAATATAGGAACTCTCAATCATCAGTGGGCATGTGGGTGTTCAAAGCATGACTTAGTGTGAGGCAGCACTTGGAGACAGAAGTGGAAAGAGGAGTAAATCTGACACGACTTTGCACCAGGGGACTGTCTTCCCTGTTCCTCTGTCCCCTTAGTAATTCAAACAATTCTGGGAGCCGGGCTGATGCCTGGTTGACTGTCTTCCCTTATGCCTTCCTCTGCCTCTCCGGCTCCTTCAGACGGTTCAAAACGCCTCAGGCTGCTCCTTCGTTTATCACAGACCAAAATGTTCCTTTCTTACTAATCAGGGTGGGAGCTAGACTGATTGCTCCTCTTTCAAACTGCCTTCTTCCTCCACCACCAGCAAGTTTGCCAGGGAACTCTTGGTGTCCCCGGAGTGTGTGTTCACCACTCAGCTGCTCCTAAAAGTTATTGTGCTCATAAGGATTTTGTAAGCGGTGACGACTAGTTCAGATCCCATCAGGGCCCATTAGCAACGACTCTAATGGATGTTGGCAGATTCGGGGAGAAAACCAAATATATTCACACCAAGAGCAGAAGGCTCTCGAGCTCGGTGAGAAATGTTTGATCCCTTGCAGTTTCAGGAGATTTGTGTGGCGCAGAGGGGTGAGTTCATGGCAGAGCAGAGCCAATGCAGTCCACAACTGACAGTTCACAACATTGATTTTAATATGATAGTCACTATGAATATTTGCAGTTAAAAAAAAGTTTTGTTCAGCTGCCTTGGACCTTATTCATACCTGCAAAGGCTTCTCATCCTGACCTGCTGCTGCTTAGCATTCACCGGGAACTAACTGTGCGCAGGGGTACACGGCTCAGGAGAATCCGACGGGGGGGGGGGTTGTGTTTGGGATCTCAAAGCACTTTGCAGCCAACGTAGCTATTGAAAGGTGTAGTCTGACAATTATTTTTTAGCACTGTAAAATTATACATGCCCGTGAGGTATTTTGTCAATTACATACTGAAAGAATCCTTAAACGACCACAAAGAGCAGTTACAGCCCTTCTCCCTCTGTCTTCATCACAGATGACTTGTTAAAAGGTGTGGCAACATGGATGATTATTGTGTACTAGCCCAAAGGGCTAGTAAGAGTTGCAAATTTACAGATGGGTGATTTCGAGGTGCTGGTCTCTTCCAGTTACTTCAAAATGCGCAGGAGCATAAAGCCAAGAAATGAAGGTATTTTCACAGAACATTCATTGCACACCATTCTGTTAACCATGTAAAGCTTAACGACTGACTCTGTGGGGCCATGCTGCCTTTAAATGTCTTTAAATCAAGATAAGACTGCACCAGTCTCAAAAACTTAAGACAGATAAATCTTAACCAAAACTGCGTAATCAACGCAGTGCAAATCCTATGCCGTTCCTATGAGCTGGGGCTCTTTTTTATATTGCTGGAACTTTTTTCCTCCTGAAGTGAGGAATATGTATGATTCTTCCTCCAAGTGCAAGTCAAAAGCTACAAATAGCTGCTTGATAATCCTGAATTTCAGCTGTCCCCAGATATGTGGAAAGAGGGTTCATAGTTGCAGTTCCACATGATTTTTGAACTCCGGAGCTTGGTAAGCCGTAAATCTAAATTAGAAATAGTAATACTGAAAAATGAAAGGGTTTTCCTGACAAAAGCAGAAATCCTTCTCAGGTTTCTGTGTTTCAGATTCATAGATTTTTTTCAAGGCCAGGAGGGAGGATGAGGCCAACTGGTTGGAAAAATGCTGTTATTTAGTCTGAAAAAATGTATAAAGATCAGATGCTGAGTCAGCAGGACTTGAGCATCGTTAGAAAACTTTTTCTGCAGAGGTAACATAAGAGCAGCCGCAGGTGGTCCTGACTGTGCCTGGCGCTGGTCTAGTTACCGGCTATACCCAGGACATGGAGAAGAACCGCAGTAGCTCCGTTCATACGTACCCCTATCCCAGGATTTGCAAAAGGCCGGGGGTCTGCCACCTCAAGAAACGCAGTGGGGCTACCGATTTCTGTTTAAATCCAAAGACTGCAGCACTCTCAGTGGGACCCGAACACCAGCCTCAAAACCACAAGGCTGCACAGGCTCTCCAGCTGGTATTTACCCTACAGCACAATAATTGGGGATTCCTTTTCACGCAAGAGATGCTTTAACAACTGCAATGAAATGCACTGTACCCGGGGGCACACACTGGTGCTAGCAAACGTACACCTGGGGAAGACCACAGAGATATTACCTTTTGGCATGATTTATACCACTTTAAATACTGGTGAGATCCTAAGTAATTTGGAAACAAACAGTGCGAAAAGGAAGGCAGAATTCGCTGTCCTGAATTATGGAGGGATCGTCGGCCACAAAATGGTGTTACTGTCTGCAGCTGTGCTGGAAGCATGTCTGGTCACTGCCTCTCTCCCAAAATACGAAACTCAGGTCCTGTTCAGATTAGGGGGATCATTATAAATACTGAATTTATTTGTGTTATTCTGCATTTTTTTTCCCTCTGTGATTTGTAATTATTACAAAATTGATTTTCCTGTTCTAGCATCGTACAGGTACTTGCACCAACTCTCTGAGTGACAACGCCATGTAATGTGTAAGACTAGAAAAATCAGGTTCCTAATCTGCTACCTTACAGCACACACATACACTCCTCAGCAGAAGAAAATGGACATTCCTTTCTTTTATATGGAGAAATCCTGCCCAGTGCTCTTGCTATGGTGCTCAGGAGAACCATAATAATATTATTTGCATAATAACGATGTGAGTGCCTCTTGCAGGGAGGAAAGGTGTTAAAGGCTTTACTCGGGAAATTCCCACCAAGCCATCCTGCTTTTCTAAAACGAGGATGCTGGACTGCAAAATGCAAGGGAGTCGCTAAGGTTCTGGAAACCCTCTAGCAACCTTGTTCTTCTGCACCTACTTTCAACAGCTGTGGTTGGGATGTGTCCATGAAAACAGTTATCCATTACAAAAGAAAGTGCCCCATGTCATCTCTAAACCATCATCTGTCTTCTCATCTGAAAACAAGTGGTGATTCATCACCAGGTTTGGTGACACACGCTGTTTAAGGGGTATGGTCAGAGGGAGGGGTGGCATTGTCCTGGAGATGCTACCTGAGACATCTACATGTCATCTTGAAAATACCAGACTTCCCGTCTATTTAGTTTCCCTCTGATGAAAGGCTACATCCTCCACTGTTATTTTAAAAGCCGTTTGCCGCCATCTGAAACACAAGGCCGAGACAAAGGATGCCCTTAGTCCCCTCTTTTGCTGATACTTACTTTTGGGCAGGCTCATTAAGTGCTTTGTCTCGGTTTCCATATTCTTGCAAAACCCAGCCCTATTCTGCACATAATGCAGACTAATTATTTGTACAGGGACATGCAGTGCTTAACGTCACCTTCCTGACTTCAGCTGAGGATTCCTTACGTAGTAATAGCTGCACCGCGTTGGACCAAAGATCCCTTTGGCAGCAGTTGGTGGCAAGCGCTTTAGGGGATGGAGTAAGAACCAGGAGCACGTGCAGGAGTATTTCCACCAAAACACCAGCTCTGTGGCTCCTGAAGATGTCTGTGTGTGAACGCTTCTGTGCGTTAACAGGCCCTGAACAAGATAGTTTCCTGTTGAGGACATTTGAATGATGGGCCTCCAGTGGCCAGCGGCAATGAGTTCCGCAGCTGAATTACGAACCAGATGAAGAAATACTTTGTTATTTTAATTTTAAACCTGCCACCCAGCAATTTCGTGGGCTGTCTCATAACACTGCTGGATGAGGATCAGCAAATACACCTTCCCAGTCTTACTGACCTTACTGAGGCTGGGGAGCTGTAGCCTGTTTAATCTCTCCTGGCTGGGACGCCTTTACATAACGTGGGTCATTCAGCTGCCCTTCTCTGTACCTTTCCTAGCTTTATTGTTTTGCTACTGACAGTATTTTACCTTGTAGTGGAACTTGGAAAACCATGCATCAGAAAACAGCCCTTTCCTTTGAAAGGGCATTTAAAACTGGGTAACACCATCTGGACTTAATCACTTCTTGCTTCTGACAAACTAACCTAAAGAAAAAATGCTTGAAAATGAATGGCTTGTGACAACCGAGGCACAGCACCGGCTGCCCCTGATGTTCTGCGCCTGGGTTCCCACATTGCCTTCACACCGACAGAGGCAGGAGATCAGAGCTGCAATTCCTGCAGGCTCCCTCTCCGTCCAAAGTCTCGGCTAGGCGTGTGGTTCACCAAATCCCTCTCAGTCTAGCGGCAGGGCAGCTGGGAGTCTGGCAGTGACTTGGGTTTCTCTCTGCATACAGATGAGGTTTTTCAGAGTCTGGAAAACAAGTGCACTAGCTGGGGCAGCCACTAGCAGTTGGGCAGACCTCTGCCCAAAATGGGGCTGGTTTCTTCTCCCTTCCCCTTCCCTTAGTGACACTGGTCCACCTGACCTGCTTGCACAAATCTCCAGAGGTCCCGCACCTCACTCCTGATTTTGTTTCAATTTTACTTCTCAGTGCACAGAAAATTTGTGTTGTCGCTTACAAGTACATCCCTCTTTTTCGTTTCAGATCTCTGGGAATGGCAAAGAGAGAAGAGCTGGAGATGCAAGACAGACTCTAGTGGCCAACGTGGAAAAATATAGTCGTCCCTGATGAATGAGAGCATGTTTTGGTGTTTTACCCATCGTAAAATAAGGACTCGCCACTGTTTCTCTTGTTAACAGCTGCTGGGCTGCACAGTGAGTATGAGAGACAGAAACTAAACCCGAGACTTCCTCTGCTTTTAGCTACGCATGATGCGTTCCACCGTAGGCAACGGTAATGGTTATTTAGTTATCAGTATTCACCATCGGTAACTGAAACTGTGTATAAGTCTTCTGTAGGCCAGTCTCAGCGTCACCACTGCAGAGACTCACCTAACAAAGGAGTGAAGACTGCAGGGACAGTAACACGCCTCCTAGTCCTGGTGTTGTGGTTTGCAACAGCGGCCAGACCTTAGATGGGTCCTCTAGGCTCCGCTGTGGATATGCACTAAGGGACAGCCAGCCCCCAAGGAGGTTTCATAAATATTCTTTTTTTAAAAAGAGCAAAGCATGCAATATTATCACCTTCAACCTACAATGTAGGCAGCCCCACCCACCAGGAAGGTGTGAACTGCCTTCTCCTCCCCAACCCATCCACGCAAGGACTGTGAGTGAATATGATGTTTTATCCCTATTTCGTGCCCAGCTAAACATTGGCAAGAGCAAATGCATCTCCGTCAAAAAGTGTCAACTGCTGTTTGACAAAGCTAGGACTACTCACCAGACTGTCCATTTCTCCACCAGAACAAGCTCCTGAACACAGAGCTTTGCAATGGTTAGTCTTTGGCTGGCTGTCACAGAAGCAGCAAAGCTTAAAACTGTACTAGAGCAGAGCCAGGGGGTGTGAAATACACTCTATTTTGGTTAATTAGTTAATGTTTGCATGAACTAATTTTCTGGAAGAAAAAAGAGTGCCAAGTACAGTCATTATGATCAAGAGTCTTTTATTTCTTCAAGTCCTTGCCAATAATGCTTTTGGTTTTGTTTTCAGGGCTAAATTAAGCACTTTTGTAGTTCTGTTAGGGGAAGGTTAAGTATAGCCAAGCAATCTTGCTTTTCAGGTCAGTCCTTCCAAGTTTGGTTTGATTTTATCTGGGCTTTGTTATACAGCTGGCTCTGTTCTGGTTGAAAAGAGCAGTTGAAGCCCTCTTTGCAGCTAATGACCTTTCCCTGGGTTTAAGCCCCACATTTAAGATAGCGGAAAGAAGTGACCCAGAAGAGAAAGACATTTCATTAATTGGACTTTAACAATGTGCAAGATTGAGAACAAAGCTGAAATGCAAGAATCAACCCAAATCTAGACACAAAGGGAAGAGAGATGAAATTACTAAAGATAAACACGGTCTCTTTTCTAGAGAAGAGGCTGGGTTTTTTGTTTTTTTCCCTGAAACATGATGCACACAGCACTTTGTGTGTTTGATTAAGACCTTCATGAAAAAATACTAGAGGAGGCTCAGCATGAGACTAGTTATTAGGGAGGGGACCTGCTTAAAGAGTAAATGTTAACAGACTGGGATAAAGAGGAACTTTGGGGACGGAGAAAGGATCTGCTGAAGTTTCTTTATGGCTCCAGCCTAGAAATGTGGTATATTAGGTTGTGATTCGTGTCAAAAGAAATGGAGAAGAGCTGCTCTCATGCTGTTGTGCTGGAGAAAACTACAGCAGCCATGGCCCAGAAATCTCCCTTCTCAAGGGCCCTTCTTGCAGTTTAGGAATGAAAGAAATGGGACAGTGATGGGATTGTGTGAAAGAATTCACCCTCAAGACAGGGTATTTGACTTGGTTGTAAAAAAATCAGAGACCAAAGATAAGGGCACTAGAATTGAGCAGTCTCATTAACGCCACTGATTGAATTGTAATCTGTGTTGCAGGTTTCTTTAAATGTCTGAAAGTATGTAATGAGGCAACTTCCAGGAAAGATGTGACAACACAAAACAACCTCTTTCCAGCAAACGCAGTTGAAATGCAAAGTAGGAAAGAAAGGGCATGGTGATGTTCCTGTGCCGAGCTAGAGCTAGCGCCTTCCTTGCGCACAGTGCAGTACCTCCTCAGGCAGTATGGCATTTCTGTGTAGCTGCGCGTCATTTTACAACATCGCAACTGAATCATCCACCGAGGCCAATTTTAGCATTTGGAAGCACACATATTGGGAGCGCCCCGTTAGTATTTACAGTCCTTGCGTGGTTGAAGACATTGCGAGTGAAAAGCTGCTTAAAACAAAGGATTGCTTTCACAAAGACAGAGATGTCATGGGCCTGCCTTGGGCTGGGGACATGTTTAGGTGCTAATCTGCGGAGTACTACCTGGGTGTATCATCCTGGTAGGAGCCCCAATGTGAGGGAGCTGGGATTGTTCAGCCTGGAGGAGGCTCAGGGGAGACCTTATTGCTCTCTACAACTTCCTGAAGGGAGGTTGTAGTGGGCTAGGGATCGGCCTTTTCTCCCGTGTAGACAGTGATAGAACTAGAGGCAATGGTTTCAAATTGCGCCAGGGGAGATTCAGGCTGGACATTAGGAAATATTACTTCTCGGGAAGGGTAGTCAGGCACTGGAATGCACTGCCCAGGGAGGTGGTGGAGTCGCCGACCATGGGGGTGTTCAAGAAACATCTGGATGTTGTGTTGAGGGATATGATTTAGTTGGGAAGTATTGGATATGGTTGGACTGGATGATCTT